>JAQMYK010000003.1:796854-809377 GCA_030014345.1 Clarias buthupogon
AGTAACGTTATGGGGCAATAAAATGAAGTCAGCTGACCACCTGAATGTACTGAATCACCAGGTTATCACATCTATGGGGGCTTTCTTCTTCCCTGATGGCACGCGCCAAATTCCAGAGTGTGAGAAAGCGGGTCTGAAGCATTTTCACACATGAACTGGACATCACAGAGGCCTGACTTTAACCGCAGTGAGAGTCTTTGGGATGTAATCAAGGCTAAACCTGGGACAAAAAAGTATTAGAGGGTGTAGCATTTTTATTTTATTTATACATTTTTGACCAGGCAGTGTTTAATACATATTTAATAAATGTTGCTGTAGGACCTCTCAAATTATTGAAACACAGCCAGTTCTTTTGTTTTTGCTACTGAAAACCTTTGTTTTTGAGATTTGTGCACAATTTCAGCTATTTATCACATGTAAGATATATAATTTATCACGTGTAAGATACATAATGTAAGATATATATATATTTTTTTCCCGATTTTCCCTAATTTACTCATGGCCAATTCCTCCCCGTCACTAGGGGGCTCCACATTAAGGCTACCACTACCACTCAGCCGGGAGGGCCGAAGACTATCACATGTTTCCTCCGAACCGCGTGACGTCAGCTGACCGCATCTTTTCGAACTGCTCGCTCACGCACCGTTAGGGGCGGAGTAACACACTCGGAGGACAGCGCTATCCGCTCCTTCCGCATGCGCGAGCTCACAGATGCCCCTGATTGGCTGTAGAGCCGTGATTAATGTGGAAGCACGAGTACCTCTCATCCCTCCCCGCTGAGAGAGCTCGGCCAATCAGCTCTTTCTAGGCCTCTGGCTGTGAGAGGTTACAGCATCACCCGGGGTTCGAACCGGCGATCTCCGGATGATAGGGCGAGTGTTGTACCACTGCGCCACTCAGAGGCTATCAAATGTAAGATATTTACATGTAGAAGTGTGTACCAACTTGGAATATGGTACTTTTGGTGGGAGACCACCGGGTAGCGTAGTGTTAAAGTAAATGAAAGAGCACCACACTTAATATTTGCAAAGGGGCTAGAACGCTAGCTAGCTTAACGAGCCTAATAACCTAAGGCAAGCTAACTTGTTAAATATAGGTGGAAATAACATAGTTATATAGTAATATAGTTTAAATTAGGCTTAATAACAGACATCTCTTCTAGCTTCTTCAAAGTTCTTCAAAAACATGGACAAGTCTCTGATACAGCGTCTGCTTGGCTCAAAGAAAAGCTCAAGGATCCATCCGACTGCGGTGACGGTGAAATATGGCTCCCATTTCCCCCAGCGTGGAGATGAGGGCTACGATGATGCACCGTCCTTTGAGGATTTTGGTGCCTTCATGGCAGAAACATCAGACATGAAGCAGCTGAGTGACAGTAAAACACGCAGGACAGTGTTTAACCTTCAGTCTGAACCGAGATCAAGAGTTCCTAAAGGGGTCAGAGGTCAACTGCAAAGCTTCAGCGAGGCGAGTGTGCTATCATCACGCGTGATGTGGGCGGTGTTACTTGGTGCAGCGCTGGCTCATGGCTGTGTCTCTCTCCTGACACGTTTAGCTGCGGATCTATCCCGCATTCCATCCCTCGAGCTTCTCTTTGTCCGCTCCGTCCTCCAGGCCCTGTCCATCGCTGTTGTTCTTTACCACAAGGAGGCGCCATTTGGGCCAAAAGGCTGCAGGATGCATCTCTTCTCCTATGGAATATTTAATGTCATCTCCATCTCCTGTGCATACACCTCCTTTGCGCTAGTTCCTCCAGCTAACGGAGCTATCGTGTGGCGAGCGAGTGCAACAGTGTTCAGTGCCATCCTGTCATTCCTACTCGTCAATGAGCAGCTCGGTGTGATGGACACCATCTCTGTCTCCTGCAGTGTCTTTGGACTCAGCCTCATCCTAATCCCCAACCTAGCTAGTGAGGACAGGGCTCTCGGGTTCTGGAAGGAGGCATTTGGTTACGTCCTGATGGTTCTGGCGGGAGTGATGGCAGCCCTCTCCATGATTTTGTACAGGTTTGTGAACAAAGTATAATAATAATAATCAACGAGGTAACATATATAGTACACTAACACGACCGAGTCGATGTGTTGAAATACTGTACTATTGATGAAGTAGATGATGTACTGTATAAAGAGTGTGTATACTGTACCTGTGCAGGTGTGTAAGGCAGCAGGTGAGCATGTGGACAGCATTGTTTACTTTTGGATGGATGGGTTCTCTCTGGTCCTGCTGCTCCATGTTCCTCCTGCAGGAACCCGTAATTCCAGACGATGTAGAAACCTGGCTTTTCCTCTTATCCATCTGTTTCTGTTCCACCATCGCCTTCCTGGGGGTTTATTACGGCCTGCAACGCCTCCACCCTGCACTAGTCAGCACGGTAACTACGCAGCACTATATACAGTGGAACCTTGGACTATAGGCATAACTCGTTTCGGAAGCGATTCATGTTCCAAAACACTCGTAAATCAAATTAAATTGTCCCATAAGAAATAATGGAAACTCAAATTATTCGTTCCACAGCCCAAAAAAATAAATACATAAAAATAATTAACGCAAAATACAGAGCAGGCAAAGAGCAGGGTGAGCCTTCAGCAGAGAGAGAAAATGGATCTTTAACCTCTCTAATGAAACTTGCTTTTGCTTTACACGCACGCTGTACACGCACGCATAAAGACACAATTGTGGCTCAGTTGTGATCACGGCGTCAAAACAAGAAGCACATGCGTGATACATGATACTCTGTACTCGTAAACCAAGACTTGTTAATTTTCCATGTCAAAATTTATTACAAATCTTTGCTCGTCTTGCGGAACACTCGCAAACCGTGTTACTCGCAATCCGAGGTTTCACTGTACACATCTACGCTAATCACTACCTTCACCCTGCGCTAGTCATCATTGTAACCAGTGTTGGGGGACGTTACTTTTTACAGTAACTAATTACATTACAAAATTACTGTCTTTAAAAAATAATCAGTTACATTACAAAGTACATATAAAAGTAACTATTTTGGCCCATAATCTGTTAACTATGCAACTAGCATTATGATAAACTCCTTGTAGCATTTTAATGAAATGAACTTTTTTTTTTGTGCAGTGAGCATCATACTACTAATGTTATAATGATTAGCTACAAGTAGCCTTGAAAAAGTTCTTGAACTGCATCAACTGCAACACTGGGATTACAATAAAAAAACAGCTAGAACCAGATCTAAGGCTTATACTGTAAGTTGGCTTTATACAACATGTTAATGTAGTTTTTAATGTGTGAAAGGTGGCAGAAACGCTAACTTTGGTACTGTAGCTCATATTTTGTGTCTTTAAAATGCAATATTAATAAAGTCATGGACTAAATTGCTGGTGTTGATCTTGCGTGTGTTGCTCAGGTGCAGCACCTGGAGCTCGTGGTGGCGATGATCCTGCAGCTGCTCGTGCTGCACATGCTCCCCTCCACTTGTGATGTCATCGGCGCCGTCATCATCGTCATCAGTGTCCTCGCACTCGGCCTCGTCAAAGTCCTCCGTGGTGGAAAGTGCGAGAGGGAGGAATACGAAGAGATCCTGGACTCGTCCATAAAATAAGACCGAGGACTGAGCATGAGCGATGCAGAGAGGATTGATTTATACCGTCATGTCACCTTATAAACGTAGAATATTAGTTATCCTTATATAACATTTTTAGCTGCAGGATAAGGTATTGTGCGTAATACCCAAGCTATTAAATTCCAGTATTAAAAGCATTGAAAATAATCAAAACAGAATCTGAATAGAAATTATTTGAATGAATTTTGATATACAGTAATATGTACAGTATGTTCATAATATGCTTTTAAACCTCCCCATGTCATGACCATTACACTGTGCCATTCACTATTACACACACACACAAAGTGCTGCTGAACTCTGATTGGTCAGAAGGTTGTTGATTAATTCTTTTTCCCAGCAGCTCTGACTGCACTCACTCTAATACATTATTGTGAGCCGGAATAGGAATTTGGTAAGGTTGATTACACTAAATACTGAAAAGTATTTTAGAAAATGAAGAAAGAGGAAAAGAAAGTATTTAATGCGTTTCTTAAGAGCTACCAGAGTAGAAAAGAGGAATTTAAACTGAAAGGAAGAAAAGGGAGATCAGGACCAGCAGGTGGCGTTAATGCAACATACAGTAGTGGATTCCAACCACCGGTAAACATTTACATTTACATTTAGGCATCTGGCAGACGCTCTTATCCAGTGAAACTTACAAAAGTGCTTTGTAGTTTCGATCAATGGCAAGAAAAAGAAGAATACATTATCGATTCCATAGTAACAGCTCATTCAAATGGAGGTGTAGTGTACGCTCCACTGATAATACACATATTTTTTTACAAATGTGTGTAACATCAGTGGAAGGAGTCTCCAGTGTCAGTGCTTTCTAGGTAACTTAAAGTTTTCCCACATCTTTGGGATTTTTTTTTTACACTTATTTACAGGTTCTCTGTAACCTTCGTAACTCGCTGCACTTTTTTTTTTGTCTTATTAAGGGAGAGAATAAAGAAAGACTGGTGAGGAAGCGAGTGTTTATAGCTGCTATAATGTAGGTGACAACTATTATTGTAAATAGATCAAATGTAAGCTGTGATAATCTTTAATGTGGTAAATGGTGACCTAAAACACTTCGGGATTTGTTGTTATGGCATAGTGTGATACAACAACCATAACCGTTACCATAACAACCACAACAACCCCAGTTCTCACTTCACAAGCATTAACTTACATTACGCAACCATGCATGCAGCTAGTGTATATATAACGCTAACAGGGTGGTGATAGCGGTGGTTCCTGCTTATTTGGTTTGTCTAAGCTTTTCACCTTATTTTATTGGGTAATTTATTCATGAAGCAGTAGTTAGCTTATGTAGAATAAAAATCCTCTATCATGTGCTACATAACAGAACTTACGTGTTTTAGCTGCCTAAATCTCATCTGTATGATCTGTGATCTACATATTAAGAAACTCAGCCTGGGTAAATTAATAAAATAAAATAAAAACAATGAACAAATAAATCCATAGCCCTATCATTACAGCAGTGCTTCATAAAAAAAGAGATTCCTTGTTGCCCTCTGCTGGTAGTTTAACGGCATTACATCTCATTCAGTTACAATGACTTTCCAAGGATCTTTATAAGCTTCAAATAGTTTAACCCTTATAGCTTTATGGGGTGATTATGGTGTGTATTCTCTCATTCTTTTAATTAAAACATATTTGTTTGTTTGTTAAAAGAATTATCTAAAAACCTTTGCATTTTTGTTCTTAACGCCTTTGCAGGGCGTAAAAGTATTCACTTGACAAAAGACCAACACCAGGGGGCAGTGTTGCATCACAAACTGTCTAAACCTGCTGTAAAGTAAAAATGTTGATTAGTGTTTCATCCACTCATCTGAAAACCTCTATGGTCCTACTAGGGACCATGAAGGCCAATGGTGAAAGTAGTGTTTATTTTAATTTAAGTGTATTTTATTTACAATTTATGTAATATAATATTTGTATAATACAATTTACATTCATTTACATCAGAACACGATCTGCGGGCCATGATTTGAGATTCAGTGTAGCAGTTAAAAAGTATATATATATAAATGAATAAAGGCCAACGTGGAAAGACTAGCCGTCAGTGATGATAAAAACTGTAGACGATGCTAATTACAATGATTAAAGTCAAATTACATTTACATTTAGGCCTTAGGCAGACGCTCTTATCCAAGTGATGTGAAGTTCTCGTCACTGGACGGATCCGGACACTGGCTTATTACTGGGAGTCAGAATCATCAGTTACACACTGTTGGGGAGTTTTATATCATTAGAAATAATGTATATTAGACATGCTATCTCAATGATATGAGATTTAGTTTAGCAGTTTAAAAATGAATACAGTGTGTGTGTGTGTGTGTGTGTTAAAGACACTCATCAGAAGTGTTTCTAATTCTTTATTTCAGATACAGTTGCAGTAACTGTACAGAGGTAATATGCAATCATTATTCATTTAAACGTTTGAAATGCTAACTCTGTATGTTTTGCTAACGCTAACAGGGTGGTGATAGCGGTGGTTCCTGCTTAGTTGGTTTCTCTAAGCTTTTCACCTTATTTTATTGGGTAATTTATTCATGAAGCGGTAGCTATACGCTAGTGTTTAGTTATTTAAAGCTATTAAGCTTCAGGTGACGAGTTCTGAGGAAAATCACACCTAAAAGCGTTAGAGCTAAATTTCAGAGACACTACGTACGGTATAGCTCGTGCTGAAATGATAAAAGTCAGTCTTTTGTTTTTCTGGAGCTCACAGTAGTCATGATTTGAAGGAATAATTTAAAGCACATAAAGGCAGCATCGGTGTGTACGTGAAAAAAATAACTGTTTTACTCTTTTATATCATGCTAATTTACCCGGTAGTGTTCGCTAACGGTGCTACATCTGGTTGTTGTTGTTTTTTTTTTTAATTAAAGAGTTAGAGACAGAGACGGTCATCATTAGGCATGAGGGTTCATCACCTTTAAGCCCCACCCCTTTTGTCTATTAGCATCAATTCAGACCACTGTTTGTTTGGTTTCATTATCATCATCTACATCACGACTAGCCAACAGACAACAAGCGCTATTTAAACTGTAGAGGATTTAAACCGAGTACTTCTGCTGGAGTAGAGAAAGCTGAGGGTGAAGGTGAGTTTTGGATCAGCAGTCTAAAGTTCATAAAAAACATTTAACCCAAGGCTTCGCTTTTTGTGGAAGACTGAGAGCCGTGTTTGGATTTTGAGATCTTTGAAAAACAACTTTTGACTAGAGACGCTGATTTTTGACTGATTTTCAGATTTTTCAGTATTTTTTGGTGCTCATCAGTCGTAATGTAGAAATGCGTAACCTTCTTATAATACATCAGGCAGAGATGTCCAGGACGAGTGTATTTCACTCTCTGTTTCGCCGGTTTATGGTGACGTGCACAGGCATCTTAACATTAGCAGGTTGATTAGCGAGGTACGTTAGTTAGCTAGCAGTGAAGAATAGCAGCATTTAAGCATTTAAGTACAGGCTGTATGTGAAGTATATATTTTTGCTTCCGTTACTTGGGAATCCCTCTTTGTCATGACGATAGAGTACGATACGATCGTGAAAAACAAACACACTTAGAAGGTAGACCCTAAGAGTGTTTATTTTCACTCCCCTAGCGTCGTCTGTAGACTAGCGATGAACTCCTCATGCTGAGTTCCTTTATGTTTAATGCTTTATCACCTGTATTTATTGTAGAATTTACTTCTTTAGGTTGTGCGTTATTGAGTTTGTTGATGCACATTGAATGATTAGACAGCGCCACCTGGTGTGTGTGTGTGTTTGTGTGTGATGATGATTCAGTGATGAATTAAATACATCATCACAAGCACAAATTCACAGAAATAAAACACATTCACACTGTGAGGTTACACACTTCAGTTGTGTGTGTGTGTTGCTCAGATGAGGAAGGAGTCAAGTTTTTTCTCAATGTGTGTAAACGAGTCGTCTCCGAGATAATCAGCATCTCCCTGCTCCCACTTTTGTTTCCTGTCCTGTGAGGAGGTTGTAGGCGATGGTGGATGATCACATTCCTCTTCCTGCGCTGCCTCAATGTACACACTCTCCTGCTAAAATACACACACACATACACACACACAGCAATATTAGACACTAAGATCAGACTTCACATAGACTCTACAGTCTTTCTGACCTGGTTTACTTTTCAGTTCTTCGCCCTCAGCTGCTGGCTGCTTTCTTCCTCGCACTAGTTTTCTAGTCTCCTTCTGTACTGCATGCTGTTTATTTTGTCTGCTTACGCTCCTGGTTTTCAGGTTTCCCGAATGTCCCACTACTGTAAGTACTTCTACTCATTACATGTTTTTGAATGTATCTGTACTTTTACTCCCTACATTTTAAAGAGAATTGTTACTTTTCAGATGATGCAATGATTTTCTAATCTAAACATAAGTGTTCATTTTTGTGTTCATAAGTGTATTTTTAAGCTAGTACTTTTACATGAGGACATTAAGTCCCCTACTTACGAACGAGTTCTGTTCCGGGAGCACGTTCATAAGTCTGATTTGTTCTTAAGTTCGACAAAGTGAGTCTTATACGCCTTTGACACGAATATACAGTACAATGTAACGCAAACCAATCCACTTGACTAAATCTCTGTCCCCTTTCACCACACTGCCATCATGTGGCCAAAAATTGTAACAGCGCCTAAGGAAATAAATCTCACATGCCAAATGTAAGTGTTATCTCTGTGCCCTTAAATCATGAAGGGAATCCCAGATGCCATTTTGTCTCTGAGCTGTTTTCCACTGTATTGGACTGTGAACTCTGTCTCGGTAAGGATTTTCCAAAATTAGGATTATTCACCATCAGGACAGCTTCACAGGACAGACAATTTCTGACATTGTGCTCCCGGACTGATTCACTGAAACGGTGAGGCTGACTTATTTCTCCCGCAGACACACACACACACACACACACACACACACACATAAATCGAATGTTCGTTAGTTGGGGCTACGACCTGTAATGAGTGTGTTTACTTCTGTCAACCTCTGGTCAGCTGATCCTACAGCAGTAGAACTCTCTGAGTCAATATTCATGGCAATCATATATATTTTCAGGGTTGAGTTTAGATATTAGTTTTGATTGTAGATTCTGTTCCATCGCTACATTAATGTGATTTTAATAGATGATATTGAACACACGAGCTGAAAACATTAATAAGGTGCTGAGAGTGAACCAAATTCTACACACATGTCGTTCTACAAACATGTAAACAGCGAGATGTAGAGCGTCACCTCCACGCTGGGCGTATCTGAGAGCGTGTGTGTGTGCTCCTCCGTGAATAACGGCAGCACTGACGACTTAAACACACTCCACCACTGCTGAATGTAATCTGGATACAGAGAGGAAAACCGGTACAGTCCGGTCTCGCTGCTGAAATCTTCATCACCATCGTCATAACCAAGCGGGTAATCCCACGGCTTCTTCTCACCCAGGAAGTGGACCACCTTAGCGTTGCGGCCAAAACTACACACACACACAAAGGTCACTTTTGATTAATTTTCTATAATGGCACAACATGGTTGTTTTCGTTCCTCTAGCAACAACTCATTTCCAGCGTACAGAGTACGGTCCACTGATAATAAAAAGATTTCATGGACTTCTCTTTAAAATAACTAGATGTTGCTCTAACATGGATGGAAGGAGTCTCCAGTGTCAGGTGGGATTTGGGGGGATTATGGGGTGTAACAGTAACTTGTGATACACCAGGCTGAATCACACCGACCAATATATAAGAGAACACACACACAAGTGTTTTATCCCTTACACAATGGAATAAGGATACAAAAAAGGGGGTGGGGTTACTGTGATGGGGCGGAGCTTAGGAAGGGAATAAGATTGTGACTGTATAAGGATTTTCATGGTTGTACACACCCAGTGAAACCAAACACTGCCGTCTGCCACACGCCCCAAATCACAGCCTCATGACATAAAAGAGAAGCAGGTGCATGTGTGTGTGTGTGTGTGTGTGTGTGTGTGTGTGTGTGTGTGCGCGTTTCTACAGATAAAACATAGATGTTTCCATCCCTGCTGTGATCTCCAATTACAGAGCAGTGTGTGTATGTGTGTACGTGTGTGTGTGTGTGTGTGTGTGTGTACTCACTGTCTGAACGCTGGGAGGTAGGTGTAGATGGACACACTGCTCAGGTTATAGATAAAAGGAAGGTGTTTAGCGATGTCAGCTGTAGCCCAGTCACTGAAATAACAGTTTAACACACCCTGATCTCCACCTATACACACACACACACACACACACAGATACAGTCCATGATAAAAAAAAATCAATGCGATTGAACATGAACTCACTTGTGGAGAACACAGGATACAAAAACACCTCTAAAGCTCTGGAGAGATTCACTGATCAGCCTTAACCCTAAATAATAATAATAATAATAATAATAATAATGTATTTATTTGTTTGTTCATTTTTGAGAAATACTATGTGCACTGAAATGGGAAAGAAACGTAAATGTAAAAGCTGAATGAGGGTGAAAGGGTGAAGGTGTTGATCACAACGAGGGACAGAAATAAATCTGAAAGGGCAAGAAGGACTCACACACACACACACACACACACACACACAGCGTGATAAGTATAAAAATAACTTATTACAATTATAGCACTACATACACACACATACACACACATACACACATGCCAGCTATGATGTGGTGGTTTGAAGTTTATTAAAACACACCAGTGAACCTGTGAAGTGTCGCTGTTTAACAACCTGCAGCATTTACACATCAGCCACTGATCACACACACACACACACACACACACACACACACACACACACACACACCATGTGTGTTAGAGGCTCATTACCAGAGCACAGGCTCCTGTGATAGCAGCACCGCAATAAACATCCAGCTGTGACAGATTTCTGTAAAGTCGCTTCGTGACATCACACGTGTGGGTAAAAACTACACAAACTGAATTAAACAAACCGCACTGTCACGTCAGGACGTTATTCTGCAGCGCTCTGAAGCTAATATCAAAATCAACAAATGAGAAAAAAGAAGAAAAAGAAAAGAATGGAATTTAGAAAGCACAAACAAAGAACAGAGAGGAAGAAAGAGATTTGGAAACAAGAAGAAAAGAAGCTGAAAGAATTTCACAAAGGAAGAAGAAAAAAGAAATTTGGCGAAATAACATTAATAAAGTAATTCTATATGGAAGAAACTCAGCAAGAAATATAGACAGAAAGAATAATTATATGGAAAGAAAGAAATTAAGAAAGAATGAAAGAAAGAAACTGGTAAATTTAAGTGTCTCTCCTCACTGCCCTGTCTGTCTCACCTCACTGCTTTGTCTCAATTTTGTTTAAATAAACAAAACCACTAACGATGCTAACGTCTCTCACCATCGAAGCTGCCGTGCTCCCTGCAGGCGTTCAGTAACCCGGTGTACGTTTCCTCTGACGGCTGAAACACAAACACGCCGGAGTTGAAGCAGTCGGGCCAGCCGGGGTCGGGCGCTGCGGAGAGCTCGTCACGTTCAAACAGCTCGTCAATGTTACACAGAACCTTAACGATCAAACACACACACACACACACACACACACATCTGGGTTAATTCCGTACAGCAGTGTGAGCGTTTCAACGACCTGAGAGATGAAAGTAAGCGCTGCTTTGAAGTCACATTTGCAACATTGTGTCCAACGTTACTCAACTCAAGAAGAACAGCCTGAGACGGCATGACGCGGAGTGTTTTATTCTCTCACCAGTGTGTCTGCGTCCATAAACACACACTTGGAGTAGCGTGTCAGTCTCCAGCAGTGCAGTTTAGTGAAGGTGACGCCGAGCTCCGGTCTCTTCATCATCGCCAAGCGAGCGGCGTCTCTGCTGTCTAACACACTCACCTCACACACCTCGTCAAAGATCTGACTGAGGACTGACCTGCAACACACACACACACACACACACAGAGCTGACCAATAGACCAACATTTACATTTTATTTCTTATTTAAATAAACAATATGTTTTATAATTGTATCTGTTTGTGATTACATTTAAAGCTTCTCTTTAATCTGGTTAGCACTATTCTCTATTCTCACAGCACTGACACTGGAGACTCCTTCCTTATGTTAAACACACATCTCCTCACCCACAGAACTCCAAAATATGCAAAGATCACAGAGAGCTGAAAAAGACAGAATGGCGACTGATATGAGACAGAGCGCCTCCTAAGTGTGGCGTGTGTTACATCTTCCAATAACGCAGCTCAGCCACTGCAGCGCGGGAGAAAAGTCTGGGATATATAATAACATTCCAACTTCATGTGTTCACATATATAAATAATTATATATAAATAATTTACAAATAAATAGTTTCTGTGTGTGTGTGCGTGTGTGTGTGTGTGTGTACCTGCAGGGTTGTGAAACATCATCTCCAATCAATATGACAAGATTCCGAGATGTTTTGTGGTTCCTCAGACACACACCGAGCACCATCGCTCCTTTAGCGTAGCTGTCATTAGTAGCGAGTGTGACAAATGCCTGATCTATACACACACACACACACACACAGACACAAAGGAATATAGTAAACTCAGATTAAATACACACATATCTAGTGATATACAGTAGTTAGAGAGCGAGACCGGATGAGAGGAGAGGAAAGGGGTTGTATTTGCAACTTTTGTTTAAATCATTCATTCAATGTTATTTTAGCATCATTTTATCAAAGTCATTCTAACTTTCAAGAACAACGCTGTCCTGATGGTGAATGTTATCGCAAAGATGTTACAACTACATTACAACATTCATCCAATGTTAGTGTTGGTTCCACAAGGGATTTTGTGTGATAATTAGGCAATATCCCCCTCAGAGCTGTGCCCTCAATCCTACAACTGTGTTCTTACTGAAAGTGCTTCTGTGACTGGGTGTGAATGTGGGTTTTGTCAGACAGCTGCTCTCTCCTCAGTACT
>JAQMYK010000003.1:815977-830637 GCA_030014345.1 Clarias buthupogon
ACTGGACAACACCTGGGACACGCCCACTCATACAGAGAGTTACACCTCACAGTGCTGTTACTGTCTGTTATCAGCACTCGTATAACGCCACTCGTCCAATCAGATAACTCGGTCAGAAATAACTGTTGTATAAACGGTTACTTACTGTGTTCAGTAAATGTGTGCTTTGCAATCTCGTAATCTAATGTGCATAACAGACTGACTGATATGATGATGTAATATCATTATAAATTATATCATAGTACATTTTTGCAATAATGATTAGAATAACAATCAGTTTTTATTTTAAACATTTGTAATAATGGTGAAAATCTATTTTGAATCTATTTAAAAGTAATATAAAAATGTATTTATTGATTAATTTTTCAGTAAAATATTCAATTTTGATACACTTCAAAATACGTGCAGGCAGCACGGTGGTTTAGTGGTTAGCACTGTCGCTCTGCACCTCCATCGACCCGCCAGGTTCGATTCCCGCCTCTGTGTGCATGGAGTTTGCATGGAGTTTCCTCCGGGTACTCTGGTTTCCTCCCACAGTCCAAACACATGCAGATTAGACTAACTGGCCTTCCCAAATTGCCTGTAGTGTGTGAATGAGTGTGTGCACGGGTGAATGTGTGCGCCCTGCTATGGATTGGCAGACATTCCACCCAGCACAGGGTGTACCCGCCTCGTGCCCTGAGGTTAGGCTCCAGGCCCCCACGACCCTGTTTACAGGCGGAATAGACAATGACACGATACTTAGACACATAAAAAGCAAACCTACTGTATGAATTTCCTTCAGGATCAATAAAATATCTTTTAAAGAAAACTACGACTTAGGTGTAGTGCAGCAGGACTAAACTGTGCGTAAAATGTTTTAAATTCACATTTTGTTTCCAGTGATTAGTATTAACACAGCTGGACACTAGATGTCCTCCATGTCCTCCATGTCCTCACTTTAATGCACTTTATCCCTATCCTTAATCAGCTCGGTCAGATTTAGATAATTCCAGAAGCCCGCACGCATACAGTACACACACTTTTATAAACAGAAACTTAAACCTGCCTTCCCTTTTGTCTGATCTTTACATTTATAAAAAGTGAGATAATAAATGATGTGAAATCCCTCAGCTGTGAGAATAACAACAATAATGATCAGATTAATAACACCAGTGTGGGTTTTACTCCAGTCAGCTGACAGAGGAATAAAATCAGCCACCCAGAGCAGAGAACTGTTAGTGTAAGAACACAGCAGAACGATGAGATTCAGAGTTAACTTTTTTTAATAAAGATATTTGCTTGACTTACGTTTACATGAGCAGACTTTCTCCTCACCTCCAGGTCTCCAGCTCAGCTGTTAATCCCGTCGCGCTCTACACATGCGCATTCGCACCACACTCAAATCGATTTTCATTTCTAATTAGGTTTTGATTTAATAGGATTTCAGAATTGTTTATTTCATGTGTGTGTGACTCAGTTTACACACAGTGTAGCTCCATAAACAGGAGCATCATTGTACAGTGTTTTAAAATGTTCTAATGGAATTATAGAAACCACATTAAATAATTAAAAATTTAATATGTTGTGATTTAAATTATGCTGTGAAGTATCCCTCCTCTCTCAAAGAAAGTCCTAAAGTAAGAAAAACTAATCTTAAATGAAAAGTATTATTATTATTATTATATTTAGCTAGTTTTTCAGCTAGTAATAAAAATAAAATAATAATAAATGTTGGTTATAGTATATAGACAAATATTTAACAATTATTTTAGCTTTTTAATGCACAGCTTCCTCTGGCCATCCCTCTCCCTCTGTTCCTCCATCTCTTTTCTTTCCTCTGTCTCTCCCTCTTTCTTACTCCTCATGTGTCCTTCCCTCTCCTTATTTTACTCTTTCCATCTCTCTCTTCATGTTCCTGAAGTGAAACCATGAGCTGGTGATCCTCTGCATCCACACGCCCGCTTCTGACTAAACCTTTTTATATAATAATGATATGGAGACACTGTTGCTTAAAAAAAAAAACAATTTTATTATAATAAATCGGTCTGAGCGCTCTAGTGTTCACACTCGTACAGCATGTATAAAAATCACCACCGCGTTACATTCATCAGCTAATGATTAGTGATTCAGCTGTAGTCAGATTTAAACAGCTTCTTCAGCAGTAATTTGTCTTTACTGCCGTCTTTCCGAGAGTGCACGCTGCCGGACGTTCACCCTGTAACACACACACACACAAACAATAAATACAAACACGACAGCCAAGGAAGGTAAAACTCACCATCAAACAGCAAGTTAATGTTAAACCTGAACATTCTCTCTCTCTCTCTCCATCCCTTAGTCTCATACCACTATTTGTCTCTCTGTCTCTTTGCGTTTGTCCCTCTTTTTTTTTTTTTCCGGTTGTGTCTCTCACTCAAACTGAACTTTTCAATCCATCCTTCTGTTTGTCCTTCAATTCTCTATATCTATCCCTCAGTCCCTTCATCTATCTGCCGCTCCATTCGACTGTCCTACGGTCATTTCCTCTTCACCTCCATCTGTCTGTCTTTCCCTTTGTCCACCCATCTGTCAATTCATCTACAGTACATCTCTCCATTAATCCACCTGATCCCCTGTCTGTCCCCCCTGTCTGTGCTCACTGACCTTGTACAGACTGCAGACGAGCTGGAAGAGCGAGCTCATGGCTTTGTTCTGCAGGTCATCAGTGTGCTCCTGTAAACACACACACACACACACAGACACAGACAGACACAGAGAGATCATGATACAGGAAGGGCCACGACTGATGATGAATGAATCATAACATGTTACTGTGAGGTGAATAGTTGTTCTCACCCCGTTGATGGTGATCCAGGGCACGTACTCATGCTGTGGCTTTAAACCTGCGGTTTTCTTGGCGTTCTCGTGCATTAACTGGTTTCCCTCGTCACCGTTCGCACACGCCATGATGTCACTGAACTTGGTTTTTGGGCTGTACAGACTCAGACACTGAGGATACACAAGGACAACAATGAGGAACTGACTGTGCAATGGATAAAACCTTCAGTTACAGAAGCCCGAGTGAGCTAACAACATTTTGTATTAAGCATTAGATTGAGATTGGCAGGAAAAAGTATTAAACATGGGAGTAGTATTAGTAAAGATCGAGTATTTAACATGGGATTAGTATTATCAGGAATCAAGTATTACACATGGGATTAGTATGGCAAGATCAACATGGGATTAGTACTAAAGTCAAGTATTAAACAGAAGATTAGTTTTGGTAAAGATCAAGAGTTAAGCTTGATCAGAGTCAGAGTTAACTTATTACTCCCAAGTCAAATATTAAAGATGGGATTAGTATTAGTAAAGGTCAAGTATTAGACCTGGGATTAGTATTACTCAGGATCAAGAAAGTGCAAGACTAGTTTGAATAGTTATATTAAGTTAGTCGAAGTTGGATAACGTGAGACTTGTCCAGGTCAGGTTTAAGTAGTGTGGTCAGGTTTGGTTCCAGTTCTAGGCAGATTAAGGCTAGTCTAGGTCCTGATGACAAACCTGACTCAAGTTATTCTAGACTATATTCACACTGGTGTGTGTGGAGACAACGTCAGATTAAGTTATTCTGGGTCAGTCTGAGGTCAGACCCGGCCTGTGATCAGTTATATCAAGTTTAATTTTAAAGATAGTCCAGATCTGAGTGAGACTAGATCTTTTACTCCGGAGGATAGTTTGCTTTTAACCGATGCCAGTCTTAGTTATATTACATTCCTTACGATCACACTGGGGCTAGTGGGGTTAAACAAGTCTGAGTCAAGTTCATTTATTCCAGGTCAAACTTGAGTCCAATCTGCATTCTCTTCAGGGTAGTTCAGGTAGAGCGGGTCTGGTCGAGGCTCACGCCAGATTACATACAGCAAGCCTTTATCAGAGAGAACCCGGCTCCAGTTGGGCTACTTTATCCCAGGTTAAGTTTAAGGCTAGTTTGGGTACAACAGATGCCGGTCCAAGTTGGAGTGATGCCATCTGAGGTTACATTAACCTACTCCAGATCAGAGACAATTCGCTGGTGGGTTAGTCTAGACCAGATTAGATTGGAAGTCAGTCTAGAGTCTACTTTGGATCTAATTGAGGGCGGTTCATTAATCTGACACCAGTGAAGACAGGTTAGTTTACTCCAATTTAAATCCAACAGATGCGAGTGAGAACACTTACAGATTCCGCTGCCTTCACCACATCTGCAGCCGCTTCCATGCAGAAAGTCACGAAGTACCCAAGAGGCACTTTATTCAGTATACACGTCTAACACACACAGAAATAAAACATTACTCAATGCAATTAATTTATTTACAATGTACGTCACAAAACACACACAGTTCCACTGGGTTACAGTCCACTCTCTCACCTCGATCATGTTGCCCAGACACTCGTCTGGTCCGTGCTGACAGGTGTACTCGTACTTCTCTCCTACCTGCTTCTCCTGCAGCACACAGAACCAGGGGTTAGGAAGAACACAGTGCCTTTATACTCTGGATCCTGATTGGTCAGAAGGTGTTGATTAGTTGTCTCTGACAGTAGTGAAGGTTTCTGTTTGTATTAATTATCATTACGGATACGTTATCATTACTATAGCAACAGGTCATTGATGAGATGTTAATGAAACATGTATGGAAGGAGTCTCCAGTGTTCAAGGCCTTGTAACTGTCGGAGGTTTCTTGTCTTATTAAACTCAAGACTTCTGCTGAGGGAAAGCGTGCCTTACTCACCTTCAGAGGGATTTCACACCCTTGAACATAACTGATAAATGGTACGAGACTTGGGAACATGCTGATATAGGAAACTAATCAACTTCAGTTTTTAATTGCAGTAATGAACATGTGTGTGTACCTGTGCGTTGCCGTACGGGACGAGGTCCACATTCATGATGTCACCCAGCATTAAGAAGGTCGGTATGAGCTGTAGGACCAGAAACTGACGACAGCCGGGACACAGAGACTCATAATACAGAGACACGTTCACAGCATCAGCACTCCTGCTGGAGTTTACCTGCGGACACTGCCCCAGCACCTGAACACACACAAACACACGTTCATTCATCCTCTATAGCACTTATCCGATACAAGGTTGCAGGAAGCCTGGAGCCTATCCCAGGAAACTTCAGGCACACGTCGGTGTACACCCTGGATAGGGTACCAATCCATCACAGGGCACAAATATACACACTTACACACTCATTCACACACTACGGGCAATTAGGCACCGCCAATGAGCTTAATTTGCATGTCTTTGGAATGTGGGAGGAAACCGGAGGACCATGAGGAAACCCACTAAGACATACAGACCCGAGGTGGGAATCGAACCCGGACCCTGGAGGTGCAAATCAACCACTAAGCCACTAGGGACGGGAATCACCAGTCACCCCCGATACGATGTTAACACAATACCTCAGTGCTGATTTGATGAAAAGTATCACGATTTTATGAACATCCCGAATCAATATTACATTTAACCCCGATTTTTAAAAGCCTTTAAAAAATAAAAAAGTGTTCCTTATAACATTAAAAGACAAGAGTTTAAACACTACAAACTATATATAAAAACTTTTCAGTTCTGAGCGTTGGGTCCCAGGAGAACAGCTCGAAGCAGACAATCGAGTGCCACACCCACACACACGCCACAATGAGTCAGTGAGATCACCATTTCCCCTTTTCCAATGTTTGATGTGAACTTAACTGAAGTTCTGCATGTGTTGCTGACTAAATAAAGCACTAATTACGGTCATAACTGGTTAGTAAGTGCACAAAGGGATGCAAAAAGTAAATACACCCATATAGTTTTATCATCAAATATAGAAACGAAAATGTATTGCTGTATTATTATTATTATTATTAGTAGTAGTAATAGTATTATAATTGCGCTTAATGTTCATTCATTTCCTTCTTTTCAGTATGGAGTAGACCTGCCTTTCAGCTCAGAAGTGACAATTCCAAAGAACTGTCTAATAGATCGGACCGTTTGCTCCGACCGGACAGTGTGTCTCATCGCTAGGAATCTTTCCAGCATTAACAGATTCATACTTCAGTTTAAAGGAAAAGGTAAATCATCAGCAGAGTCACAAGCTGATGCACGTCTTCATGCTGACCTCAGGTCTGTTGAACAGAACACCGGCCTCGTTCCATACCTGGGCCAGGCGTCGCTCTCAAGGCTGATGAAGGAAAGTTAATGATGGATTAACAGATCAAAGGTTTTGCTAATTTTGGTGCACACATTTTAATCATTAGTCTATATGTTGTGTATAGTATGAAGTAGAGTAGATGGTCAGTGACTCAAAGTTTTAGGTACACACACACACACACACACACACACACACACACAATAACACAGAAAGTTATTAATAAGGTAGTCATTCTTCAGGCAGTTTATCATCAGATGATTTACTTTTACTGTCATCATCTATAGTCATCATTATCTACAGAAAGACAGGTTAGTTTATTCCAGTTTAAATCAAAGATTTTTTTCTTTCAATGACTGAAAGTGACAGTCACGTGACCTTTACGTTCCGTCACGTGACTGTTACTGAAGCAGCGCCTTTTAGTTACAAAATAAACAGCTAAAATAATAATGATACTTAATAATAATAATACATTTCAAAATCACACACACTTTCTCTGACACACACACACACACACTCCAGTCACAGTGCGCGCGCTGTGATTCTCTCACCCCGCATCTGTCGGCCGGTGAGCTCGCGCACCCACAAAGCAGCACCGCGAGACAGGCGAGCGCGAGCGCGGTCCTCAGCACGTACATCACTGCAGCCGGAGGAGGAAGAGGAGGATAAAGAAGATGAAGGTGAAGGAGATGAAGAACTAAGAGGAAAACCGGAGAGCGCTCAGAGACTCACACTGCTCCCTTTTTATTTTGACACACTTCCTCATACCGTGTCGCGATTGGTTAAGGAGGCGCTCGCGCTGCAATCCGATTGGCTGAGAGTCACGTGGGGCAGCGTCATTAAACACCGGGAGAACTGAGGCAGCTATGGAGCTGAGAGGAGCACTGACTATAGTCTAAACACTTTCTCTCTCACACACACATACACAAACACTCAGAGAACCGTGGTGGCTATGGAGCTGTGGAAAGTGTTTACCACAGTCTAAACACTCTCACTCACACACTCACACACACAATACTCTTACATTAAACACTGTGAGAACTGTGGCAGTTTTGGTTTTGAGGAGTTTAAACAGCACATTCACATACCCAGTGTAACTAACTCCAACACACACACACACACACACACACACAGTGTAACACACTCCAGCACAACACAGAAGTCACATTTATACACACTCATACACCACACACAGTGTAACACACTCCAGCACAGAACACACATCTCACGCGCCCTGACATTCATTAACCTGCCATTACCGCTGCAGTGCAGGCCTATTCGCTTGCCCATTTGATTTTGTTTCCAACACATCAACTTAAGTGACAAAATGTTCACTTGCAGTCTGATATATCCCACCCACTTCCAGGTGCTGTTGTAATGAGATATTGTAACTGTAGCTACCGTGAGAAGGGCCAGATTGTGATGACTGGATGACTGGATCAGAACGTCTCCAAACCTGCAGCTCTTGTGTGATGTTTCCAGGCTGCAGTGGTCAGGACATACAGTACCACAAGTGATCCAAGAATGGAGAACCGGTGAACTCGCGACAGGGTCATGGGTGGCCAAGGGTCAGTGATGTACTTGTGTAGTCTGATCTAATAGAAGACCCTCTGATGCACGAACTGCTGAAAAGGTTAATGCTGGTTATGATAGAAGTGAGTGAGAACACACAGTGCATCACTGATGTAGTGGTAAAAGAGGACCTGCTAAATGTTAAGGAGGTGGTGATAATGTAATGGCTGATCTGTTTATAAAAATGGAATTGACAGTTACTTTCATTTCCTCATTTATTGTACCTGAGCACAGAACACGAACACCAGTGCCAGTGTTGTTGGGTGTTTAGTTCATTCAGGGGAAATTTAGGGGGAATTCCAAACCAGTCTGGTTTCTCTTTTTCTTTTCTTTTATTAGTTTTTTTATTTTATTTTATCCTAAACATTGTACTGTTCCTAAAAAACAAACAAGGAAAAGAATAAGATTTCTTCTTTTCTTCACTCATGGCAGACCAGACCACTGATCTATGCAAATAGCGTTTACATGAGAAGAACCAGGAAGATGTGTTTTTGTGGTGTTAATAGTTAATGCATATTATCTCATTTTAAAATAATCCTCTTTTTCCACACAGACACTTCTGTAACTGAGTTGAAAACCGTGCACTGGTGGACTAAATACTTTGCATAAGAAGTTACAAAAATAAAACCCACAAAGGAAGTATTTTAAGAGTCGATAAGTGAGTGCTTTATGGCACAATGGTGTCGTGGTTAGCACTGTGGTCTCGCACCTGCAGGACTGAGGGTTCGATTCCCGCCTTGGGTCTGTGTGTTGTTTCCTCCCACAGTCCAAAGACATGCAGAATAGGCTTATTACATTACAACTGTCTGTAGTTTGTGTGACCTGTGATGGATTGGCCTGTCTCATGCCCTGGGATGGGATGCAGGAACACCGTACATGATAACAACTGCACTGAGGAGAACATCTTCACAAGGTTTACTTTTAATATTTCCCACAATTTATAATAAAAAGGGGAAATGCAGGGTCATATGCAAGATTTTGTAATCTTCCCTTTAATTTTTCTTACTTAAAGCATCATGGAACTGCTGAGAATGAGGGGAAGTCCTAAATTGTTCCTACCGCATCAGTGTGTGATTTTGTACTCTGATTGTGTATGAAATGTGTTTTACGCTGCACATACACCTGCCTTACACATACACCTGCCTTACACATGCACTTTACTGTATTCATAATAAATTAATTAATAAACCAATTTAGCTCTGATTTATGAGCTGATCAGCTGGTAATGAAACTAGAAATGTGGAAACAGAATGAGGAAGGTGTGTGTGTCTTTGTGTGTGTGCTCGCTTTCTATTTCATCATCTGTGGTCACATTCATCATCCACAAAGATTCTGTATTTAGTATTTACAGTGAAATCTATAGCACTTCCTGTATTAGACTCGGGTACCAAGGAGATTTACATTAACATTAGTTTAAAAAACTTAATGAATAAAACTTCTTATTAATAAAACTTATTTTTGTATTGCATCAAGGCGGCACAGTAGTGTAGTGGTTAGCACTGTCGCCTTGCACCTACAGGGTCTGAGTTCGATTCCTGGCCAGGATCTGATTCCCGTCTCTGTGTGCATGGAGTTTGCATGTTCTTCCTGAGCTCGGTGGGTTTCCTCCGGGTACTCCGGTTTCCTCCCACAGTTCAAAGACATGCAGTTTAGGTTAATTGGTGTTTCCAAATTGCCCGTAGTGTGTGTATGTGTGTGTGCCCTGCGATGGATTGGCACCCTGTCCAGGGTGTACCTCGCTTCGTGCCCCCGCGACCCTGAATACAGGATAAAGTGGTATAGAAGATGAGTGAGTGTATCGCATGACAGATGGGGTGGAGCTACATATAAAGTAGTAGTATTGAAGAAGGCATATAAAGAATGCATAGTAAGGGCACATAAATAACTTGAATATGTATTAATTGTTCACATGAATGTGAATATGAGTTTAAACTGTTTGGACAATGACACACACACACAAACACACCTTTATCCCATCACCTGTTATATGCTGATGCGAAACATTTCCCATGGTTTTGTCACATGAACATCAGCTGGTGCTGACATGCAGAGGAGGAAAAAGGTTTTGTGAGTGTGTGTGTGTGTGTGTGTGTGTGTGTGTGTGAGAGAGAGAGAGAGGAAGTAGTAGGAACTACTACAAGACGTAGTAGAACAATGGACGGACCTAGAGCCTGAAAAACAAGGTTGCATGGGGTTTTCTGTCTCTCTCTTTCTCTCTCCGTAATGTCTCATGAGCAGAAATAAACATAAAGATTATGGTGAGATTACAGTCGACGATACCACATAGAACCTGTAAAGATGGACATGGATGTTCTAGCAGTTTTGCATGCAAGTCACTTTAATAAAACAGATTTCAATTAAAAACTATAATGAATTCAGAAATGACACTTTTTGACCTAAACTTCAGACCCGCCGTGATGTCACTGACGCTGTGCTAAAGAGGGCAGGACACTGAGGACAAACAGCAACTATACACTGCTACACAGAATAAATCCTGAAGCTCCACTTTTTATGCACTTTATTAGGAACGCCTGCAGATTCATGCAGTTATCTAATCATCTGATCATGTGACTGCTGCACAAACAGCTTAAACACTTCAGTTAATGTTCACATCAGAATGAGGATAAAGTCTGATCTCTGTGGTTTTATCTCGGGATGGTGTGAGTACTTCAGGACCTGCAGGTCTCCTGCAGGGATTTATTTTTATTTTTTTGTATTTTTTCCAATTTTCTCCCCTAATTTAGTCGTGGCCAATTCCTCTCCGTCACTAGGGGGCTCCACATTAAGGCTACCACTACTACTACTCAGCCGGGAGGGCCGAAGACTATCACGTGTTTCCTCCAAACCACGTGACGTCAGCCGACCGCATCTTTTCGGACTGCTTGCTCACGCACCATTAGGGGTGGAGTAACACACTCGGAGGAAAGCGCTAGCCGCTCCTTCCGCATGCGCGAGCTCACAGACGCCCCTGATTGGCGGTAGAGCCGTGATTAATGTGGAAGCGCAAGTACCTCTCATCCCTCCCCCCTGAGAGAGCTCGGCCAATCAGCTCTCTCTGTGCCTCCGGCTGTGAGAGGAAAACAGCATCACCCGGGGTTCCAACCAACGATCTCCGGATGATAGGACGAGCGCTTTACCACTGCGCCACTCGGAGGCTCCTGCAGGGATTTTCACACACACAAACACACACACACACCAGTCTATAAACATGACAGAGAATGGTGCTATAAAAATATATACAGTGCCTTGCAAAAGTATTCATACCCCTTAAACCTTTCCACATTGTATCACACTACAAACACAAACAAATCAATTTTATTGGGATTTGATGTGACACATTTTGGGCTCTTAATACCAGTCTATCATGGCTTAAATCATAACCACAAACGACTGGAGTATTGTTGCTGACCATGTGTGTCCCTTCATCTCCACAATTACTCTAATTCTTATCGAAATCTTGGATATTAGTTATGATTTTTGTTTCTCTCATATGTTTAGTAACAGAGTGGAAGTCTTTATCCTGCACATGATGTGGGCGTGGCTTTTGGTCTGATTTGTATACTTTATGTATTGGAGAAATTTTGGCGTTGTGCGAGCTTGGCTTTTGATATTTATTTGAATGTAAAGCCGAGAGCTTGTGTTTTTTTTTCCCCTTGCAACAGCAAGTGATTTGGTTAAGATTTAAGTTCATCCTCCATCTGTTTCTCAATCAGTTATGTAGTCAGTGTGTGTGTGTGTGTGTGTAAGAGAGAAATATTTACACTTTACACACCTTTGAAATGAGAGAGAAGTGCAAAAGACCGCGGTTCTGTGGTTGAAATATGCACACTGGACAGTTTGACTTTATCCAGTCCTGACTGTTACTGTCAAACAGTACGGGATCCAATATAACCTAAACCCACAACCTCATTTTAAACCCACAACCTCAGTGTCACCAGCTAGAAATCAGTGTTGTGATTTGCACTCAAAGCCTCATGATTATTAGGTCTTTATCTCTTTACCAAGGCTGAGACTTTATGCTTGTTGGTTCTGTGACAATACTGGGATTTGAACACAATTTAGAGGTCGCTGGTTCTGTCAGTAACATGATTTAAACACGTAACTGCTCTCTGGTCGGCTCTGTATGTGTGATTCAAAGACAAAACCTCACGGCCACTGGCTTGTTATCAGTCCTGGGATACAAACTCACAACCTCATGGTGCCAGAACACAGAACTAGTGCACCGTGTTACAGCAGGATTCAGTTTAGTGAGTGACATCCGAGCCAGACAGAGCACAGCCAGAGCATCATCATGCAGTATATGTAAGATCTGTTAAATATGTCTGTATGTGCACTCATTGCCATAAAGGGTGCCAATAATTGTGGTATATGTGTGTATATGCAAAGACTTTCCTGCTCCTTTAGACTGAACGCCTCCAGACTCTGAGCACAGAGCAGCTGTGTGTGTTGTATTTCTCTTAAAAATAAAGAAGCGTGAGGATGACGTGTAGAATTAATACTTAATTCTTAAACACACAAACATACACACACACACAATCAGGTAGACTGGATAGACTGTTGTGTCACACACTTGATCATATGATTATGATTCATAAAGCTGTGATTTGATGTTATAAAGTGAAATCTCTACACACACGCAGTCACAGTTTACAAGACAAATAAGAAATAATGTTTTTTATTTTATTTTATAGACAACATAATGCTAATCACCTGAATGTTGTGAGTTTGAACCCGAGGATGGCGAGAAAGACGACTAGCCCATATCTCACTTTATCACTTTAAATCTCTGTCAGTGCTGAGGTCTGAAAACCACAACCTTCTGGCTGCTATAAACAAATCTATAGCATAAATACACA
The DNA here is from genome assembly GCA_030014345.1 of Clarias buthupogon. Classification (NCBI taxonomy): domain Eukaryota; kingdom Metazoa; phylum Chordata; class Actinopteri; order Siluriformes; family Clariidae; genus Clarias; species Clarias buthupogon. The sequence goes on from JAQMYK010000003.1 coordinate 828,539, forward strand.
ATATCATTACAGCTGAAACTCTGTTAATGCCCGGGTTCGAACCCACAAACATTTGGTTGTTTGATCTGAACTCTTAACCTTGTATCCAAGGGTCTGAGATTCAAACCCACAACCTCAGAGTGACCAGCTGGAAATATGTCTTGTGATTTGAACTCATGGTCTTTATCTCACAAACAAGCGCCAAGACTTTGCACTTCCTGGGTTTATAATAATACTTGTATCTGAGCACAATTTAAAGGTTGCTGGTTCTGTCAGTGACAGGGTTTAAACTCATAACCTTCTGGGCAATAGAGAACCTTCTCTCTGTTTAACTTTGGAAGCTCTGTGCTGGTCAATGCTGAGTCTAGGATTCAAACTTAACTTGCTCTTTATCAGTCCTAGGATATGAACTCACAACCCCATGGTGCTGAAGACCAAAACTAGAAGCACTCTGCAGTGGGACTCAGCAGGAGTCAGGTTAATGAGGAGCAGGCACTGAGGCCGTTGCCATAGCGATGTCGGGGAGCAGCCGACAGCTAGTGATGATGTCGATCTTGTCACAGACAGCTCTAAGGTCGTCGACGGCCACGCGGACGGCGTGGGAGGCGGCGATGATCACGCCCTGCGAGTGACTCAGCTGCGCCGTGGCTGCTTTGATGTCTCTCGTGGCTCCGTGATAAACCTGTCTCACGCTCTGGCTCACGTCGGCGCACAGCCGCGCGTTGCTCTCCTGCAGTTTCTGCTGCAGCAGCGAGTTAGCCTGGCTGCCGTGAGTGGGCGTGGTCGGGCTCTGAAGAGTGATGGGCATGTTGTCATGACGATCGACCGTGAGAGGCGGGAGGTGATGCTGGAAGACGGTGGGTTTTTCTTCCTCGCCCTCGCTATCCGTCTCTGAGGCTTCGCCCGGAACCGTGAGTCCAGACGATATGTAGATCTCCTGATCAGAGTCCGACTCGGACGCCTCGCCCTCGACCACGATCAGAGACTTCCTGTCGGACATGACGCTGAAACACACAAACATAAACTAAAAGCTGATTGATGTGCTGGCTGATTGTTTAAATATAAATGATCTTTATTTCAGAAACCATCAAATAAATACAAAGTAATATTTTGACACACTTGTAACTGTGCTCCATTGGTTTTAAAGTTGCACTATCCTCTATATTTGTCATAAACAAACACCAGAATACACACACAGAATTTCATGTGTAACAAAGTGCATGAAGTTAAAACACATGTCAGTTAAAACACACGACAATAAGTCATGATCTGATTACGCTGCGCTATAAGAGCACGTGCACACTTTCAGACTTACACCCTTTGATCTCGCCGCCTCTACATTTCATTAGATCTTCCCGCTTACTGTAATAACAGTTTACACTTAAACAATTACCTCAGGAAATTATTAAAACCTTATCTCTTCAACAGAAAATCGACCACAATAAAATAATCAACAGCTAACATTCAAAGAAAGAAAAAGACGTCTTTACATTTAATTTGATTCAGACTGCCGGAGCTGCAACTGGGATCACGTGACCGATCATATGACCTGCGTGAGGCCAGCCGCAGTGAACACGGATGATGGTTTCATTTCTGTCAAAATAAAAGTCGGCACTAGACTGCGCGAAATTTCTAAATTTTTACTGTATTTGTGCGAACAGTTTTTCTTTGTAGAGTAAAATTGTGTCGTTGGTTTTATCGTTTAAGACCGACTGACACGAGGTATAACACATAGCATTAATAACCAAAAGGATAATTCATGGAGCTTCCTACAAGGGCTCATTGTACTGCCATCTACTGGACAAAGTTTGTGTAGCAACTAGATCGTAGCATCACAATTACATGCAGCTGCACTGTTCAAGGAAATGTTTATGCACAAACATCTCTGAAAACAAACAGAAGAGTGCGCGAGCCTTTACTTTACCGCGAACGACTCTGAGGGAACTGACACGCCCCCTTCTGCTCGAGACCAGCTTCGGAGCTTGTTAGTGATGGGAAGCTGGAATCATTTTAGTGACTATTTAGACCCCCAGTACGTCTATATACACACATTTTGGCTATAGTTCCAGTTATGAAAATATTACAATGCAACTAAGGACATATTATAATAAACAGAATGA
>JAQMYK010000003.1:887270-903569 GCA_030014345.1 Clarias buthupogon
GTATAATCGGTCCGCCGAAACTCATCCAGTGAGAAACGTTCCGCGGTGCAAAAATAAGTGCGATTAAAATGCGTTAATTTTTGTGTAATTAATTCATCTAAATTAACGCGTTAAAGTCCCAGCCCTAATTTGTTCTTATTTGTACAGTATATTTACTAGTTAATTTCGTTTTCTACCGTATTTCTTTTATTCATATTTATCTCTTATGTTTAAGCTTTTATTGTTAAGGTCACAGGCGGTCGTGTAAGCATTTCACTACATATCGTACTGTGTATGACTGTGTATGTGACAAATAAAATTTGAATTTGAAAGACGTTCTGGATTCCTGCGTTACCTCCTCTGCCCAGCCCTCGGTTTTACACCCCGAGTGTGTGAACGTCTGCAGCGGTGACACTGATAACACCATCGACATCTTATTCTTAAAGAAACTCTTTAGCCGTGTGTCCACCTGAAAGAGGAATATTATTAACGTTATTTTCCAGTCAAAATCAAAGTATGTTTCGAATAAATATAGTTATAAACATCAACAGGTTTACATACTGAGGATACAAACTAATATCAGTTAATATTATTCCCTTATACAGTGTTTAAAGACGTTTATATTTCATGCATTTGTTTTTAATTAAAGATGCCTATTTAATGACTAAATGTTTAAACTATGATGAAATAATTGATTTAGTTTTAAAAAATGTGAAAAAAAGGACTGGAAATTTTTTTAATAGGCAAAGTCTTCACAAACACTTCTAAATGAGAAAATGTGTAAAAGTTTCTAAACACAGTCTGAGATTTATAATAATCTCATAATATGAATATTTTTTGCACTGAAGCTGACTACAGGTTACACAGTCCTGCCTTCCAGTCTTTAAAAGTTAGCATGGAGCGTGACATTCTGCAGTCTGAGAGAGAGAGAGAGAGAGAGAGAGAGAGAGAGAGCTCACCGTGACGTCGGTCTCTGAGATGTTCAGCTCACACAGTTTTTGAAAACATGTTAAATACCCGAGTCCTCTCTCCGTCAGTGGGTTACCTGTTGGAGGAGAAAAAGAGATTGAGTGATTTTAAACGCTTCATCTCCTGTTATACTTCCAGCCTCCTAACACACAGTATGAGTGCAGATCGATCCCTGCTATCCGTTATCACCCAGATGAGGATCGATTCCCTGTTTTATTTTATTTTTTTATTCTATAAAGCTGTTTGCGACAACAACCACTGTGAAGAGCAGTATATAAATTAAACTGAATTGAATTTAAACACTGTTGTATAATTCATTGTTTCCCTTTGCCCTCAACGGAAAAACGAAAAAAAGAGGTCGGCTGGTGTCACATGGTTCGGAGGAAACACCTCGGCCCTCCTGGCTGAATGGTAGTAAGTACCCTTAATGTGGGAGCCCCCCCTAGTGACGGGAAGGAATTGTACACGGGAAAAAAAATGGAATTGGAAAATCGGGAGGAAAAAAAAGTATTCTATTTATCTATATCTAGAGTACTTATGTTTGAGCGTGGATGCGTGATGATATTCTGATTTTATCTGGTAATAGATTTTTTTTTATTAACACTTTCCTTTTGCGTACTTGTGCAATATCTGTAAAGGCACCTCGTTTTATTTTTATAATGAGGTAAAACCGAGTATGTACTGTTTCATTCATCACTGTTCTCTGCTGAAATATTTAGTTGTTTCCTTTTTTTTTTCCACAGATTTCTCCACAAACATCTCCCGCCAATTTGAACATAACTTTTTTTTTTTTACGACTGCACAGTGATGCACAAAAAACAGAGACGTTATGACTCTCCATTACCGCATTATTTGTTCGCATTTTAAGAGAAGCGTATCGGTGTGAGAGCTGAGCGTACTCGACAGGTCGAGGTGTCGCAGATTCTCCAGGCCTCGTTTCATCACTCTGATCGGCGCCGTCAGTCTCTGCACGCCTTTATCTGACAGACAGTTTGCGCCCAAGAACAGCTTTACCAGCCTTCAGTCAGAAAAAAACAACAATATACAAGGAAGATAATCATTCATACATTCTTTTAAATTTATAGATGCATGAAATCTTCAGTGTTTATAGCCGCACTGACCTGGCACACGCCTGCGACGTGAGGTGACTGAAAACTTCATGGCTGTCACCTAACCTGCATCCGTGGAGGTCAAGGGTTTGCAAACAATGAAAAACTTGAATCTCTTCCATCCTTTCTGAAAGCAAGAGACACCTGAAAGAACAAACAATAACAATACTGAGTTAATGATGTGAAAATGAGCTGAACTTCTGGTCGTGTTTTGTTTTTCTTCTCATTTCATTAGTTGTTATTCTGACCTGTCCCTCAAACACAGCGACTTTAACACAAGTTCTCCATAGGCCTCACTAAAGACCCGTAACCCCCTCACAGAGGTAGACGGCTCTGCAAACTTCTGCTTAGCCTCCGCTGCTGTGAACAGCTTGTCGGCCATTTGCTCGGGAAAACCGATCAGCGAATCGACGTGCTCGATATTATCGGCGATAAACAGTAACGATATATCGAGCAGCGACTTTGCCGTGTAGCGCAGACTCCCTTCGCTGTTGTAGGTGAAGATGAAGTGATCATTTCTCTTTTTACATTCGGCAGCTGAGAAACCGTCAACGCAGAGCCTGACTGAAAAATCTCTATCAAACAATTTATACGATTTTGGCCTGGAGTACAGAGGCACGTTTCCTGAGGTGTTTACGAAGCGGAGTTCTCCTTTTTCACGAACGTACACGCTTCCGAAGTCGTGCTCATTTGACCCTCTTGAATACATCAGGATTTATTCGCAATGCCTCTAATTATTATAAGATTATTAAACGACTAAATTAAACTCTTGTGAAAAGCATGAGAATTTATGAGAATCTAAATAAAGACCTGTAAAGTTAGAAAAATTACGCTTTTAACAACATAATCTGATCATTTATCAAAATCAGACGGAACCATATAGTTTCATTTAGTCGTTTCCAGGGAACAAGTTTTACTGGAACACTCCGGACATCCGGAAGATTTGAGCTCCAGTCCAAAGTTTTGACGTTAAATGTAAATTATTTAATCCAGAGCGGAAAGTCTTTCTATCCTCATACTCTAACGGAACTCTTATCAACTCCGGAACATAAACATTTAATCACAAAACAGCTACGTTTGAATATATTCGCAGAATAAAAGAACACCACGGCTATTCAACGTGGACCGGCGCACGTTTTCTACGTTTTCAACAGGTGGCTTATGGGAAATGTAGTTTTCCTTTACAACGCGACAAACGTAAAACGTTGATTTTAGAATATTGCTGCAAGTTTTTTTTTTTTTTTTTTAACAGATACACATAGCAAAAACAGTATATAAGACATTATGAATTATGCTGAGGTTTATAATTATAACACATTTTATAAAGACTTGGTTCTCGTTTAAAGATGTGAACTTCCGGGATCCGTGAAACGTCACCTGAATGCGGAAGTAACTTCCGGATGTTCTGTTGAAAACAGTGTCTTTATTTTGCTAAAGCAGGAGTTCTACAAAGGATTTAAACAACAAATCTGGAGATTAAACAAGGGTAAGTCTTGACAGAATAGTTAAATAATATGTATATTTATTTTGATCAACAAAATAAACAATAATAATGATGAAACGTTGCAATGACGTCATCACCTGAGTTTTGTGTTTGTTTTTAATCACTTTTAGACACTGAAGATGTCCAATACAGACTTCAAGTTCCAGTTCCAAGGTTAGTTAATTTTCCATAAGTCATGATTTACAGCTTCATCCGTTTTAAAATGTTTTAAAATATTAATTACCAACGAGTTCATGGTTAATGGCCGGGTTGCCAGATTAGGAATGTTTAAATAAAACCAAAACACCAAGATTTGTTTTGGAGCAAAAGCTCTGAATTAATAGTAAAGTAATAATTTTTGCACAAAAGTTGCAAAGTGTAAGTGCAGACAAGAGTGTGTGTTGATGTACAGCATAATTTGTAGAATAAGGTATATAAGATATATAAGGCTGTCAGAGGTAGCAGAAGATCGTCATAAGTCAGTGTGCCAAAAGACATGGTCCTGTGTACGTCGGGAGCTATTCTGCTATTTCATCATGGACAGCAAGTTAGATCAATGAATGTGAAAATTCTGCAAGAAACTGGGAACATCTGTCACAGAGAAGTTTGCGGCGATGCTGCAATGAGTCGATTGAGGTGTTGTGAGCAGCACGCGCGCTTCAAGAGCGGAAGAACATAACTGGGTGACGATGAGAGATCAGGAAGACCATCAACATACCAAAAATGTCGTAACCATTTGGCCCCTTGTGAATGATGATCGTCGGAGAAAAACCCACAACGTTGCTGCAGTGGTCGGTGTGTCATACGGAACAGTCCAGACGATCCTCACGTGTGATGTGAACATACACCGCCAAGGAGCAGAAAGAACTTCACGTCAAAGTCTGTCATCCCAACTTTTTGATACCACCTTGTATTATAAAGAGTGCATCGGGGGATTATGGGTGATTATAAAGTGGATGAGATTCGTACCACAGAAATGCTCGTGAGAGATTTGTGTCTCACTCAGACACTGAGCAGAAAAAAAGAAACGTCTACATTTTCTTTAATCATAGTTTCAGGACATTTGAGACGTAGTTGAAGTGAAAACGTTTGCTGAAACCTGGCAACCCTGGTTTTAATAACGTTACCTGCAGGCTGAATGAGTGATGATGTCATGAGTGAGCGAGTGCATAGTGACGGACTGTGTGTAAGTGTGTGTGTGATTAGTCCAGAGTCTTCCTGCTTGCAGACTTCGGTGACGAGGACGTGGGTGGAGCAGACAGGAGCGACGGCGCCACCGTGGTGCATATGGATGACGAGCGCTCGGGGAAATCTCACATGCAGCGGCGCGCACAAGGCTCCGAGGACGAGCTGCTGGACGCCGACGACCAGACTGAGGTCAGAAGGTGGTAGTGCAGCGGGACTCACGCCGAGGTGTCTCAGTCGACGTCTGTCCCTCACACTCTGATGTTTGTTTTCAGCTTCTCAGCAGTGAGAGGAAAAATGCTGCTTTCTGGACTCTGGAGTTTTATCAGACGTTGTTTGACGTGGACACGTATCAGGTACGAGCACAGACAGACAGACAGTACTGAAACATCTTCAGTGTTTACAAAATGAAATGTAGTCGCTGTGTTTTTACCATCTGAGGTAGACAGAGAGGACGTGCGTCTGCAAATCTCAGATAATGTCAATTAAACAAATTTACACTTTATCGTTCCAACTGTCTGTCTGCATGTCTGTCTGCAGGTCTTGCATGTTTCTCTTTGTCAGTGTTGTGTACGATAAAGCTGTATCCTACACACACACACACATAGACGCACAGTGTGTTTAAAATTTGTTTACGTTTGTGTATTTATTTGCAGGTGATTGACAGAATCATCAGCTCTGTGCTGCCGTGGCGCGGAAAAAACTTTGTTCGCCTTCACATCAGGAACAACCCCGACCTCTATGGTCTGTCTGTCTGTCTGTCTGTCTGTCTGTCTGTCTCTTTTTCTCTTTTTCTCTTTCTGTCTCTCTCTGTCTTTGTTGCTCTCTCTCTGTCTCGGGTCCCCGGGGGTGCACATACTTTTGGCATGGTGTGTATTCCGACTGTGCAAGGGTTCTGATTTGAACCGATCCCTCCGCAGGACCGTTTTGGATCTGCGCCACGTTGGTGTTCGCCATCGGAGTGAGCGGCAACATGTCGAGTTTCCTCGTGCACCGCGGCCAGCCGCGCTACAAGTACGTCCCCGAGTTCAGGAAAGGTGAGAGTCAGGACCACGCCCATGAGGATGAGGATGATGAAAACACAAATTAATTCATGCTATTAGAGCTGAGATGTTTTCACACTGACAATGATAAGATCTTATGTGTGTGTGTGTGTGTGTGTGTGTGTGTGTGTTGTCAGTAACGATGGCCGCTACAGCGATCTACAGCTACGCCTGGCTGGTTCCTCTGGCCCTGTGGGGCTTTTTATCCTGGAGAAGCAGGAAGCTCTCCAGCCTGCTGTCCTACTCCTTCCTGGAGATCGTCTGTGTCTACGGCTACTCGCTCTCCATCTACATTCCTGCTGTGGTCAGAACACCTCCGCTTCTTCTTCTACTGTTCCTCTTCTTCTTCTTCTACTTTTCTTACAGTTTGTTTCTTCTCCTGCTGCTTTTTCTCATCATTGTAACTGTATATAATGTGTTTATAATATTGTAAAATGAGAGAATAATTTACCCGTTGTTGTTTTATGTATTAGTGTCTTAACCGCTGTGTGTGTGTGTGTGTGTGTGTAGGTGCTGTGGGTGGTACCGAGTGAGGTTCTCCGGTGGAGCTCCATCGTGGTGGCTCTGTGTCTGTCCGGCTCGGTTCTGGTTCTGACGTTCTGGCCGGTGATGAGAGACGATCGGCCGCGTGTCGTCCTCGCCGTCCTCTCCTCCGTCGTCATGCTGCATGTCTTACTCGCCGTTGGCTGCAAGGTCCGATCTCACGCCTCACACACACACACACACACACAGAGTGGAAACAGTGGCAGGATCTGTACTCTAACTTGTGGACAGAAAAGCTCTTTTTTTCCATTATCTCATTTTGTTTTCATGTCTCATTATTTCATTGTCTCAATCTATCTCGTTTGACCTTCTTGCTATCATGTCATTATCTCATTTTAAACCTTGAATGTCATTACGTCACTCACTTCAGTATCTCGTTATTTCTTCTCGCTATTTCACTGTCTTGCGCTTGTTGTCTTGTTTTATCACGTTATCTTGTTTTTCTCTCAGTATCTCAATTATTCACTAGCTTGTTTTCTCGTCTCATTAAGTTTTGATGAGCTCTGTCTTGTTTCGTTCTTTATCTCGTAATCTTATTAGAGTATTTAATTATTATTATTATTATTTATTTATTTACTTGTTAGGGTTATCTCATTATCTCCTACGCACGGCTGTAAGGATATATACTCTCTATAACGTGACATAAACCTCTCTCTCTCTCTCTCTCTCTCTCTCTTTTTTTTTTCCCCCAGATGTATTTCTTCAGCACGTACGAAAGCGTGACTGTTGTTGAGGGTCGTCCTGCTGCAGAACCGGACAGGCTCCAGAGCTTAATCACCACAAAGGCACACTGATGTCCGCCAGTGGAGGTACACACACACACACACACACACACACACACACACACACACACACACACACATACACACCAAATTGTTTAGGATTATTCTGCAATTACTGCCAGATAATAAAAGTCTTTAAATCCGCAGGTGTTTCAGTACTTCTGCACAGTTCTGTACACGTCAGCAATAATTACAGATTCATTAATTTCACAGTTAGTGTTCAGTATTTAAGTTTGGTGTTTATAGAGTGAGCAGAGCGCTGATTCAGACACGTCACATCCATAACTCCAGTTTATCTGAAATCAGTGATGCGACAAAGTAAGCAGGAAAAAATCATTTACAATAGTTTTGGTAGTTTTGTTTAAAATTGCTATGAAATATTTAATTCCTATTATATTTAAAATATTTAAAAACATTCAGACCTAATAAGTAGGATTTAAATTCGATGTTGTTTTTTGTTTATCTGACCTGTTTTTAAACCAGAGTGTATCCTAAACGTCGTTAAGCGTGCAGGTTGTGAGTTCCAGCCCAGGAACCTTGACTTTACTTCACCTTTTTTAATTTGTTGCTTTACACATCATGTGCATGTGGATGGATTGTTATCCCGCGCTGCTATAGGAACATGAACATAAACTTCATACATTTATATTAAAAAAGTAAATAGTTATAGAGACGGTCTCTCTGAGTGTCTTGTGTGTTGATCAGATTTGTGATTAAAGGTTTCTCAGCTACATGAGATTTCCAAATTTCAGACTGGACCTCAGCCTCCTACAGTTTGGGGACGGCTCTCCTAAATGGGAATAAACACACTTTTTGGCACAAGTGTAAAGCTCACTGAGTCGACTTTAAAACTGCCAGAGTTAGTACTAAACCTGTAGAGCCTCATAAAGGTCCGTCTGTTTAACGTCTATCATCTATAACGCTGATAAATAAAACGATTCAGGATGTGAATGATGATCTGCTTGTTTTCATCTGAACAGATTATATTTATACTTCTTCTGTGAAATTAATTCACTGATACCGAGCTCGTTATTTTTCATCTGATGAACATGTTACATATACACACACACACACACACACATGCTCTCGGGAGCGCCGGTCATGTCCGCTCTTGGTTTCCGAATTGTTGTACACCTTCTCTCCTTGCTGAAGCTCGTGTTCTTTATTCTTCTTCAGTTGCAGGTTCTCTTGTTGCCTCGTTGTCCAGAATCGAATTTCACACAGACGAGGTCGCAGATCATCAGAAAGACACGAGATCAGGAGTGTGTGTGTGTAGGGTGTGTGTGTGTAGGGTGTGTGTGTGTAGGGTGTGTGTGTGTGTGTGTAGGGTTGTGTGGTTTCTGACATGAATGTTACTGAAGAAGGTCTGAGGGGTTTGTTTTAATCTTTTACATTAAACGTTCAGTTCTCCTGAGGTGTTTATAGATCATTACAGAGCTTATCTAAAGATCAAAGTACCAATGTTTATGTTAAAAATGTACATATTAGAATGAAATTGTGTCTCTTAAAGCATATTACTGCTGTATTTTAGCTATTTTGGGACTGCAGTAACTGGGGATAACGATGATAATAATAATAATAATAATAAATATACTGTATATGGCATGTTGCTACTCCAAAGAAGGCCAAACTTCTTACTACATATTTAATGTTTAATAACTCTTTTTCATCACACTTACTTTCCACTAGTTAAAAACATTAATTGCGATTGATAATCTGTGCCTTAAATAAGACTGTCTCCCTGCAAACACTGGAATGTTGTACAGACGTGTCGTCTGCTTTCCAATAAACACTTTGTATATGAAAATAAAATGATTCATTGCTTGGTTTAAGTCTTCACTCACTCACTCACTCCCTCACTGTCTATATCACTTTATACTGTATTCAGGGTCGCGGTGGGCCTGGAGCCTATCTCAGGAGACTTAGGGTACAAGGCAGGGGACACTCTGGACAGGCTGCCAGTCCATCTCAGGGCACACACACACACACACACACACTCACTCACCACAGACAATTTTGGGGGGGGACACCAGTTAGCATAATCTGCATGCCTTATGACTGTAGGAGGAAACCGGAGAACCTGGAGGAAACCCATCAATCATGGGAGGAACAAGCAAACTCCATGCACACAGAGACAGGAATCAAACCCGGACCCTGGAGGTGCAGGGCAACAATGCTAACCACTAAGCAATAGTGCCGCCTGTTTAAGTCTTCACACCTCAATAAATAAATAAAATGCTAACACAATATTTGTGTATATTGTAAATATTTGATATTTGAAATAATTCAAGGGCTTTGAAAAAGGTTTGGCTTTAACCATTCAGGAACTACAGCCATTTCCATACACACACACACACACACACATTTTAGTAATTCATAAATAATGGAACAAACTAACAATTACTACAATAAGAATTGCGTTTAATACTTGGGAAAAAAAAAACCCTTTGCAGTCAACAACTGCCAAAAGTCTGGAATGTTTAAACTTAAATGGTTCAAAAGAAGTTGAAATTTAACTTTCAGATGTAAACTGAAATACTGTAACTGACATTAAACTAAAAATAAAACTCAAACTAAACTTTAACTCAAAAAAACAAAGTGCTTGATTTCAAACTAAACGTAAATGAGTGAAAAACCATGTGTATTGTCGGCGCTCACCCTCAGAGACTGTAAAGTTGTTTTTTAGGTGTTAAATGATAAATTATGCATTTATAGCTCATCACATTCCTTCCTGTTCCTCTTCACTGGTTGGAGAGCACGAGTAATGAAGACGCCGGACCACAAAAAGTTTCCTAATTACCACAAAGCAGAAAAATAGTGTCACTTGAAACAGTGTCTGCTCGAGGCGTGTCCTAATTAATGGATATTCTAAACTGGGCCTAAAGTTACACTCGAGCTGCTCTGGAACTCTGAGCTTCAGGTTCTCGCAGTTTCACCGTGGACGTGTGAAACACTTCATCTTTTAGGACTGGATTATCAAGGTTGCAGATTATAGAACTGAAATTAAAAGAAATAACTTGATACGTATATTGTACGGCGAGGTCAGGAGCAGAGGTCATGAATTTGCTCTTGTGTTTATAAACAGAACGGTGGATAAAGATGGCTAGAAAGGTATCTGGACATGACGCACAAAAGCTTGTGGAGCAATACCGCTCGGAACGAGACGAGGCCCTTCAGCGCGAGAATGCCCTGAAGGAGAAACTGAGACAATACGAATTGAGGACAAAGTCGACCGAAACTGTCAAACAGAAACTCAAAACCCTGATGTCGGAGAACAAAGAGCTGAAGAGGCAGCTGAAAACGCTGAGGACCGAGCTCGGCCTGGAGTCAAGCCCAAACTTTCAAGGCAAAACCACTAAGGATATCATCAACGACCTGCAGGAGAAAGAGCGAGAGTGCAACGCGCTGGTGGAAAAGGCTGGAAGGTTGAACCTGACCATTGATGAACTGTCATCCGAGCTGGCCAACGCCGTCACCTCTAAAACTCTGCTGGAGGAAAAAGTCCAGTCGCTTCAGCTCAACCTCAAGGACATGACCAACAACCAGCGACGCCTGCTGAAGCTTTGGGAGGATAAAAAAGCTCAGCGCGAGCCCTTCGTCTTGCCCGCCATCAATCAGAGAGCCGCGCAGAAACCGCGGGATCATAAAGTTGTCCAGACAGACATGTCCATCAGCTCCACGCAGCTCCTCCCCGCAAACGCCTTCGAAACCAGACAGAGATGGGAACCTGAGAAAAACAGGAACTTAGACAGAAGAAACATTACACTACCCAACGGCAGCGGCTACTCGAAATAAGACCGTAATGCAGAAAGAGACATATTTTCCTTCCAAATACTTTGACTTGTCCCAAATGCAAAGGAAATATACTTCCACATACTGTATCAGACTTCATGCATGCGGAATTTCTATATATGAGGACATGTGTACATTTATTTTACTTGAATACGGAGGGGGAAGTTTACTTAGAATGCATGTTTAATGTCATTTATTAACATTAGCAACATTTTATTTTGTAATTTTTACTCATAAACGTATGCAGATGAATGTGTACAGTATGAACAGGTTTCTTGTTGGTTTGATTGATTGTTCAATAGAATATTTGTTTGTTTGATTTATTGATCAAGTGATTGGTTATTAGTTCGATTGTTGTTTGATTGACTGTTTAATAGCTTTATTGATTTGTTTGTTGATTGATTATTTGTTTGATTTATTGATTGGTTAATTGGATATTTGTTTGATGATTGATTGTTTGATTGACTGTTGGATTTATTTGATTGCTTTATTGATTGGTTGATTATATGTTTGATTGAGTGATTGGTTGATTGATTGTTTGTTTGGTTTGATTGATAAATTGATTGATTGGTTGATTTATTGGTTGATTGATTTATTATTTGTTTGTTTGATTGATTGATTGATTGGTCGGTTGATTTTTTTTAGTTTGTTTGTTTTCTTTTTTTTTGATTAATTGTTTTTGCTTGTTTTGTTTTTATAATAATAATTTATAAATGTAATATATATAAAATAAAATATAACATTACAATTAATTCGGGTCAATAAAAGGTGCAAAAGGGCCCTTTTTAATTAAATTAAATTAAATTAAATTAAATTTAATTTAATTAAATTTAATATTTTTTTATTTTTGCTCAGGCACTCTCTGTAGCCACCTCTGTCTCCCCCCTCCCCCCCCCCCCCCTGCCCGGGGTCCTCACGGGGGCCTTCGAATGAGTGGCGCGGAGTCGCACAATCACGCCGCCGTTTCTGAAAAACCCAGTGTGGAAATGTGAAAATCTCTAAAGACTTAAAGTTTATTTTTTATATATTTATCGCTTAAAATGTTTTCCTTTCGTCAGAGCTGCTGGTTTATCCGGAAGGTAAGGATTATTTCTAGAGCTTTAGCTGAGATTCAGGACAATTCAAGTTGTAAATAAGAGGAAATGAAGGAAAAAGAAGAATAACATCATCATTAATCATAATAATATCAATAATAAAACAATAAAGTAATAAATATTACATAATGTCAAAAATCTCATTGTCTAAAGTGTGTCAGGCTTTTATAGCTGGAGTTTGTACTGCAGTAAACAGATTAATATTTACTATTGTAATGATTATTTTGATAGAAGTTTTGTGTTTTAAGAAGTGTTTAGTGATGTTAGGTTGAAGTGTGTGTGTGTGTGTGTGTGTGTGTGTGTGTGTGTGTGTGTGTGTGTGTGAGAGACAGAGAAATGTGTGTATTCTGTCATTATGAGAACATGCCTTAGAAAGCACGCAGGTTTCAAGTGTTTTATTATTATTATTAGTATAAACCATAAAAATGCTAAATGTTCTGATAACACCATATAAGGTGTGTGTGTGTGTGTGTGTGTTTCAGGTGCTGAGATGGAGAGCTATAGCGAGTATAGTGTGGTCAGTGCTGCTGCTGCCTCCCATCATCTGTCTGCTCGTCTTCTTCATCAGATTCAGTGTGTTTCACCCCACATACTGGCTCTCAGGTACACACACACACACACACACACACACACACACACACACTAGGGATAAGAATCACCAGTCACCTCCTGATACAATATCATGATAACTCAGTGCTGATTTGATAAGTTTGCGATTCTATAAGTCTTACGATTTTTCAGCTGAGATTTTTCTATTTGTTTCTCATGTTTCTTATCATCTCTCTCTCTCTCTCTCTCTCTCTCTCTCTCTCTCTCTCTGTCTGTCTGTGTGTGCATGTTTACAGGATGTCTTGGTTTGCTCACAGAGGCGAGTATGGTTTTCTCTGTCTTCCTCCTCTGTGCAGCCGTTATTTTCCTGGCCTTCTTCAACCTGCAGTATTACACGGGTCAGAACTCCTGCCTGCTGCACACACTGCCATCATCATCATCCTCATCCTCACACACAGGAAGTGCCCAGGTTGATTATGTGTTTGTTTCTTGTTTCCCAGTGGTTCCCTCCATCCCGTGCTCTCGGGTGTCGCTCCTGGCTGAAGTGCTCCACCCTCGCCGGTGTCTTCACTCTCTGGTGCACTGCTCAGCCGGGATGCTGCTCATGTGGTGTGTGTGCGTCATGGCCGGCGGACGCTATCAGATGCTCCACTCTCCCTGCATACACGGCGAGAGGTGATCTCTCTCTCTCTCTCTCTCTCACACACACACACACACACACACCCTCGATTTATTACTGTTCCTCAACTGTTTTAAATCTCAATTTGTGTCAAACTTGGCAAATAATCCGCGGTGCTGCCTGCCAGTGTGAATAGTTTAGGATCATAGAGGAAATGCAACATTTTACCACCTCAAATGCAAACTTGTATAAATAAACAAATAAATGTTTGATTAAAAAAATAATAATCATTAGGAGTCAGTGTGGTGATACTTGATCTTTTTTTTTTTTAGTTAAATGATCATCATATACAAAAAAAAAAATCAAGAAAATTGCTGAACTAATAATTATTTTTATACCTTTTTAAAAAAAAATTTTATACAATTGAATATTTTTTTATACCAGACAGAGAAGGACGTAAAGAATGTATACATGTTTTTTATGCATTTAAGGAAAATGAATTATGAAATTAATGAAGAGATATTCTTTCTCCTCTTCTGCTTCGTGTTATTATTATTATTATTATTATTATTATTATTATTATTAATCAGGCCTTGTACAGATGTTTCAGTCTGTAAAGTTTTTCATACACAAACAGTCCTGTGCAAACATCTTGACCCTCTCGCCTTTCTTCATATTAAATAATTTAGATTAAATGAAAACAATGAGAACAAATGTGTTACCGCGACAGGCTGCGAAGTGCCTAAAGATACAGTTTAAAAACTGGCAGTTTATGTAACAACCTCAGCAGCGACCTCATTTCAGTACCAATCATTCAGTATCAGCAGGATACTAACCACCGGTCTCATCATCTGCTCCTGTTTCTCACTGGCTCATGCCTTAACTTAGATGTGTTTTTTTTATTTATTTATTTTTTTTATGCTAGAATGAAACAAAACGTTCCTCTGAAACTAAAAAAGTCCTTCAGGAAGCGAGAACTGTTCATCAAGTCCTCATTAAAGATACAAGAAAGTCTGTCCAATTGGGAATCAAATCATAAAGGAACAGTACTGTACATCATCTTGAAGTGTCTGAATTTTTCATTAGAACTATTCCGGAGCAGAGACAGTGTTCTGTATAAAGCAGAGGTACAGCATGCTTATGTTAATGTGGACATCAGATCCTTCCTATCAGATGTCCTCACGCCGCCGCGTCCTCACGCCGCCGCGTATCACTGGATGTTTCTTTACAATAAGCGCTGTACTGTATATGTCAAAATGTTGACCTGTGTGTGTTTGTGTGTGTGTTTGCTCCACAGTGCCAGCGTTGGCGTGTGTCTGAACGAGTACCACGTGTTCATGCTGCTGGCCGGAGCGTTTATGGGCTACTCTCACAGCTTACTGGGCGTCGTCCAAAACGTCCACTACGTCTCCTTTCACATCATACAGGTACATACAGGCTTTTCATTTTAAAAAATAATAATTGTTCGCCCTAACTTGTCCTGGATGTTTGTTTTCGTGAACTTGCGACCTGATTGGTCAGGAGGAGAAAGTGGGGGAGGGGGGAAGCAAGTGAACTTTTTATTTTCGTTTAAGCGACGCACAAGCAAGTGCGATCATGTGGTGGTGTGACCAGTTTTTTTTTTTTTTTTTTTTACGAGCCAATGTTGCACGTCAGAGCACTTGTTGTCGTGCGAGCACTGACACACGAGCACTCCCATTCTCCTCCTTCACTATTTTTCTATTTTGCTGTATATCTGGCGTAGCTTTATGAACTTTCAGCACAAATCAACAAATTAAATAAAATCTGCATTTTTTTTCTGTCTTTTTTCTTCTTCTTTTCTTTAAACTAGTTTAGTAGCTTTTTTTTATGTATATAATTTTTCAATCATTCAACACTGCTAAGGGACTTAAAGATGATATATTTTATTCTTATGCACTTTTTGGAAAACCTAATTAGTTAGTTAATTTATTTAGAGCTAGAGACTAACAGCTGAAGTAGGCATCTAACCAAACATGTCCACCAGATAGGCCACGCCCCATTTCTCTCCTCCATCAGTGTCACTACACGGCTAATGGTATGTAAAATGTGTGTGTGTGTGTTGCAGCAATATAAGTACATGCGCTTTAAAGGCTCTGTGTGGTGGCTGATGAAGTGCAGCGCTATTCAGTCTCTATATTCTGTCAGGAATTACATCATCCTCTATTTTCTCTTTGGTGAGTAATAATAATAGCACTCTTAATAGCAGTCTTATTTTTCTTAATTAACTGTTTGTCTTTGATCTTGTAGGACACATCCCCAGGAAGTGGATCTGCAACACACTGAGTCTGCACCTAGACAGGTTCGATACTGAGCTAAGATGAGCTCCGATGTCATTTTTACGCTTGTGTTCCATCAGATAACTGTACCAGTTGTCTCTGCCCACTAGGGGCTCCAGCGATCTGTTACTCCTTTACATTTAGTTTTCATTTTCTCTCTCAGTTCTCAGAGCAGGAGAGAATAACAGGATGAGGCAAAACCACTGTTAAAATGTTTTTAAATTCTCTCTGTGTGTTTCAGCTCTGTGAGCTCTCTCGACTCGTTCGGAGGACTGTGTGATGTGTTGTTGTTCTATCAGCTGTGGATCAGTGGAACCTTCCTGCTGCTCACCTGGAACCTCACCGTGCTGCTCTTCAGGATCTACGCCACCGAGGTACACGGCAGCGAGCTCACTTCCTAACGCTGTGTTTTTACAGACTACAGGACGCTGGTGTCTGTGTGTAGTTGTTTCTGCCTTAGCCGGAGTGTAGGACGCTTAGTGTAGAAATTAAATTTGATGTTGGTTTAAGTAAAATTTTGGTCATTTGGATTAGTTTAAGTCAAATAGCACTTAAGGTTAGTCATTTGGTTTAGTTTTGGTTAAGTTATAGTCAAACTGTAGTCATTTGAATTAGCTTTAGTGGAATTGTAGTTATTTGTATTAGCTTTAAACTAATTGTAGTCATTTTGATTAGCTTTAGACAAATTATTAAATTGAACTGGACTTACCGGTCAAATGACTAAAAGTTTTGGTGTTTTAATTGAGTGATTGTGTTAAATTATTAGTTTTAATCATTTCTAGGGATGCACCGATACCACTTTTTTGGAAAACGAGTACGAGTACAAGTACTTGCATTTCAGTACTCGCCGATACC
>JAQMYK010000003.1:1032681-1047092 GCA_030014345.1 Clarias buthupogon
GTGTGTGTGTGTGTGTGTGTGTGTGTGCACCACCTGTCCAGCCCCACCTGTCAGGGGCATTGTGGGTGAACAATAGCAGGTGTGTGTGTGGTGTGTGTGTGTGTGTGTGTGTGTGTGTGTGTGTGTGTGTGAGCGGGTGTGTTTCAGCTCACCTGCTGCTGTCAGTGGTGTCAGGTGACGCCCCCCACAGGAAGTGATTGGTCAGCGAGTAGGGCCGGGTGCAGGTGTCAAAGGTCAGAGTCATGGTAGAGGTCAGGGTTTAACCCGTGTGTGTGTGTTTTTACTCTTGCAGATGCAGCAGATGGTGAACTCAGACTCGCGGTACGGCGGCCGTCCTCACGGCGACGCTCTTAGACACAGAACACCGTCAGGAATGGCTCCTCAGGGTCAGCTGACCTCCGTCAGCCAATCACAGCTCGGCGCTCAGCTGGCATTGAGTGGGAACGTCGGGAGTAACGGGAACGCCGGCGGCGCTCACGGCTCACCTTCTCCTCCCGAGAGCAAGTCAGCCACACCCTCTCCTTCCAGCTCCGTCCATGAGGACGACACCGACGAGGCTCTCAAGGTCACCACACACACACACACACACACACACACACACACACACACACACACACATAGTCATTAAGACCTGTATTAAAGATGTGAACTGTGCGAGCACTTTCAGGTTTTAATTTTTACGTGGTTTTGTTCCTCAGAGTGGAGCGGAGAAGAGAGCAGCTACAGATGTGGCCAAGAAACCCAAAACTCCCAAGAAGAAGAAGAAGAAAGACCCGAACGAGCCTCAGAAACCCGTCTCGGCGTACGCTCTGTTCTTCAGAGACACGCAGGCCGCCATCAAGGGCCAGAACCCCAACGCCACCTTCGGGGAAGTGTCCAAGATCGTTGCCTCCATGTGGGACGGCCTGGGGGAGGAGCAGAAACAGGTTCTCCAATCGTCTCCTTCCTTCTCCTATTTACTTAACACAATATTCACAGGGTTTAATCATAAACTCCTAATCTCTAACCTCTGATCCCTACTCCCTAATCTCTAACCTCTGATCCCTACTCCCTAATCTCTAACCTCTGATCCCTACTCCTTAATCTCTAACCTCTTTCCACCCGTGCTTAACCCCTAATACCTCACTGCTAATGCATGACCTCTAATCTCTAATCCCCTAATCCATGATCTTTAACACCGAACCCATAATCTTCATCTCTAATCTTTATCCCCTGTTGCATAATTCTAATCTCAAACCCCAACTCTCTCCTAGTCTCATAATGCTAAACTCTATATCTCTATCTTCTAATCCCTAACTCCTAATTTATATCCCCTAATCTCTATATTCTAATCTATACATCTTTAATCCCTAGACTTTACCTTTAATCCCAAACATCAGATTTCTATCCCATAATCCATATCTCTATAACCCCTTAATCTGTATCTCCTAATCAGTGTCCTCTAACTCCAAACCTGTATCCACTAATATCTTCTCCTAATGAATAATCCTGCATCTCTGTCCTCATGTCTCTAACTCCTATTTTACATCTCCTTATTTCTGTCCCCTAATCTGTATCCTCTTATACCTGATCTACTGTATATCCGTTAATTCCTAATCTCTAATTTCAATTAAGAACAAGCAGAGATTATAATAAGAATGAATTTAAGTTTGAGTTAAAAACTATTTAATATTGATATCCATCAATAAACACTCTCTTTTTTTATTAATGTTTTTAAAAGAAAAACCAGATTTTTATTAGATGGTTTTAATAATAAAACAGTCAAATCCAAAGTTAATCTATTCACTTTTGATAATTTCCCTTTTAACTTTCAGCCTGTCTAAATGCAAACCAATACTGGTTTAGAGGGACGGCCCCTATTTATGTGGGGGAGGGGGGGGGGGGGGAGAGACACGGTTAAAATAATTACACCTTTTCACCAAGTAAGTGCAAAGAAACAAAAACAAAACCTTATTGTACGTTATCGTGCGTAGATCTAGCAGTGTGTTTTGTTGTGGTCTGGTTTGGTTTTGCACAAAGTGAAACACGTTGATCTGCTGTAAGTTTTGTTTCAGTTGTGTGTTAGAGCAGAAATGAATAATCCAGGATACAGTACAGCCGTTTCACTGATTTATCATCGCTCTGTCAGGATGTTTATGACGGGGTGTTTCTCTGATAAAAAAGAACGCCGTGTTCTTCTGTGTTCTCGGTGTGTTGGAGGCAATAAACACTGATGTACAGTAGATACACATGCACACACTGGAAGTTACTGGAATATCTCTATCTCAGACTGATGGAACATTCCATCTTCTCCATCAGTAAGATGATCCTGTCTAGACAGCATCAGGTGTCTGTCATTTCGGACAGCGGTGTGTCCTGGTGTATCCTGATTAATACATTAATTACGTATATGGAATCAAATCAGAGCTCTCGACACGGCTCAGGACGACTTCATAATGATTTACGTCTGTGTTTTTCTTCATTTCAGGTGTATAAGAAGAAGACGGAGACGGCGAAGAAGGAGTACCTGAAACAACTGGCTGCTTACAGAGCCACGCTCGTCTCACAGGTATATACTGACAAACTCTCAGGGATCAACACTGTACAGCCTCAGGGATCTCAGGCTCTGTCCTGCAGCCGTGTGTGTGTGTGTGTGTGTGTGTGTGTGGTGTGTGTGTGTGTGTGTGTTAATGCTGGTCGTTGATGTTCCTGTAGAGTTACAGCGAGCCGGGAGAGATGAAGGTGTCCCAGCCGTCTCAGATGCTTGGTCCTAAGCCACCGTCATTCCAGTCACATCCAGGGCTCTACATGGCTCCTCCGTACCCCCAGCAGCCTCATCTGCCCCCCATGCAGCCTGGACTGGGGCGGGGCGGCGTCTCTAGGCCCGGCGCCAACCTCAGCATGGGAAACATGGCGGCTACGACGCCCCCTCCTCTTCAGATCAGCCCCCCGCTACACCAGCACATCGGCCTGCAGCAGCAGATGGGAAGCCACACCATGCAACTGCACTCACCTTCTATGGCCCAGGTGACCACACACACACACACACACACACACACACACACACGGCCTTAATCGTGGTCTCTACACATACAGGCCCCTGTCACGTCTTTCTCATTATCATCCTGGAGCCAACCTTCTCTTTTTTGCCAGCATTTTGGATCTAGTTTGGCCATTTTTACACAAATATTGCAGAACCTTTAATGCTAACATATTTTCCTGCAAAAAATCTGAAAAATTACAGCAAGTCCCAGACAAGGTCGAATGTTCTCAGTTCTTAAAACACTTTACACCGCCGATGTTAGCGAGTGCATTAAGCTTCTTAAGTTCACTGAAGCTTGCTGAATATTAAAAAAAGAGAATTGATGTTTATGAGAAACTAAAGGTCACAGCATGTGATTGATGCGAGCACCAGGAGCTGTATTGTGCTTGAAAACCAGCATGTTGTGAGAATGTTAGATCGGAATGGCGAGTGAGTCATGCGGGATTGTTCTATGAAGCTGTCCGGGGTGCAAAACACTAATATAGACACAGCTACGAGTGTGAGGTACGAGTGTGAGGTACGAGGATGAGGTAAGAGGATGAGCTATGAGGGTGAGTTCTGAGGATGAGATACAAGTGTGAAAGGCGAGGGTGAGGACGAGCTGATTAGGATGTTAGTAAGCAGAACAGGAAAAAATTATCATACATTTCTCATACACCCCTCTCTCACACACACACACACACACACACACACACACACACACACAAAATAAAATGAATAAGGCAAAACTAATTAAAGAGTGAATGACTCCCTTTTGACATTACAGTCATAATAGAGTTATTGTCTCTATCTCTTTCTGATCTGTGTGTGTGTGTGTGTGTGTGTGTGACTGTGTGTGTGTGCTCAGTGCTCAGAGCAAGGCATTCTATGATGAGCTAAGGCGAAGTCCAAAGGCTTAGAACACACACACACACACACACACACACACACACACACACGGTAGAGCAGCATTTCCCAAAGTGTGAAGATAAGCAGTAAGAGGTAATTTATGCTACATAAATAAATAAAAAGATCAATTTTCTAATTAAGTTTGAAATGACCATAAAATGTTTATGATTTAAAAGTTAATCAGAAGATGTTCAGTTGAAGCCGAGCTGCGGTTCTTAAGTTTAGGGAAGTCTGCTATAGAGAGAAAAAAACTACAACAGCAGGCAAGAATAATTAAAAGACACATTTTCACACAATAAAACTACAGATTAACAAGATAATATTTACAGATTTACAGTGCAGGATTAGAGATTAACACTAAATTTAGAAATTTATAGTTCAAATGTACGGATTAACACGATACCATTTAGAGAGTTACAGTGAGGACAAGGCATTGTCTTCCACCTACGCTATGTGTATGTCCTTGTAAGATCCTCATATGAAACGAAGTGACGTTGTGTCTCTGGAGTTAATGAGATGAGCAACAAGTAAGTTAACAGATATACAGTTTGGATTAAAAGTAAATGATAGAGATTGAGAGGGGAAGTGTACAGAGGACAGATGTAGAGATGAGATTTATATTCCTGAATGTTTTCAGTGTCCAGACTCCTGTAAACATGTACAGTGGACATCAGAGACTTTGCAGGTTTGCAGTATAAACTCACTCAGCTGCTCGTTCTTTTTTCTTCGTTACACACACGATAAACACAAATTCCTCTTTTTTATTTTTTTATATTACGCCCCCTAGCTCCCTACAGTCTGTTTGGCAAAACCCAAGAGTGTGTAGAGTTGTGTTATTGCATTTTTATCAGCTAATCGACATCCATCAGTCCGGTGAGTTAAGTGCACCTACAGTAGTAGAAGTCTTGTTAAGTCTTGTTAAGTGTTATCTTTTGTTATTGGCTTATTTTTTTGTGATCCTGTGAAAAGCATGCTGGGAAACATCTCCACACATTTCCACATATTTCCAGTTGAAACAGTTCCCATGAAAGAAAGAAAGAAAAACACTGTAAAACCTTCGTATTTGAATATGAAAGCCTATTGAAGGCGAATTGTGGTTCGTTTCTCATCTTGAGGATTGTAAGAAACAAGAGCAACTACTTGATTTTTTTTCTTTTTTCCTCCTCATCTACTTAATGAATTGAGGTGACGGATGATTATTGTTAAGTGAGGGGGGGGAAAACTACAGATGATTAATGATTTTATCTGAAAAAGAAAAACAGATTTAGATTTGTGTGTCAGTATTTCAGAGGATGTTAAACCTGGATTTTCTTCTTTTCTCTAATGTGTGTGTGTGTGTGTGTGTGTGTATGTGTGTGCGCGTGTGTTAAGCCCTTCGTAACAGCACAGCTTTTAATCCGAAGTCTAGTAATAATCCACATTTTACTTTTTTTTTTTTTTGCATATTTGTTGAGCGGATGAAAAAAAAAAAAAAAAAAAAAGAAAACGATGGCGGTTCAACTTTTTTAGCCGTGAAAGAGGACGGGAAGGAGAAATCGGGGTGGAGGGTGAAGTGACACAAAAGGGCAGATGGAGTCTTTGTGTCAGACCGAGGGAGAAGAATTTGAGGAACAGTGCATGAATAGGTAGAATCTCTGGAGGGGGAGGAGGAGAAAGAGGGTGGAAAAAATTGCAGCCACCTGCTGTCATGCTCTTTCAGTCAGATTCTCTTGTGTACCGCCGAGATTAGCTTCCCTTTCACACGCACTCGTTCTCAGGAGCGCAGGAAAAAAAAACAAGTCTTCACATTTGAATATCTGTTTCGTACCCGCTTCCCAGCATGCACTCGGGTTCACTGATGTACTGCTTTTGTAAATTCACATGTCTGTTTTCAAAACGAAACATACTTTAAAAAAAAACATTTACAGGAATTGCTTTAAAGGTGCTGTTTGTAATTACAATAATAATTATATTATTATTATAATTAATAATTGTGTCAGAATCACATTCCCTAATTGGTAATAATTATGAATTGAATTAATTTTACACAGATTTGAAATATCGATGCAAAATAAATTTGGCTAGTTCATTCTTTTTATGCTTAAAAAATTTTTTTTTTTTTATCTGGCCCTGAAATTAGCTCCGCCCTCATACGGACCACAGGCAACCCATAAATCTTGTGTAGGTTCAGAACAGCAGATAAGCAAATAAATCAATGCAGTCTTCATCAAGGCCAGTAGAGGGCGCTAACATTAAACGCTCCTGTATAGTCTCTCTACATCCACTCAGAGGAAAGCGCTATCCACCCTCTTTTACATACACAACCTGAGAGTTTGTCGTGATTGGTCAGTGCTGCCTCAATTGACGGGAGATATTAATAATATTATATACTGTTTAGTCCCACCTGCGGTTTACACTCCTTAAAGGAGAGGAGATTAACATGTTGGTGTGGTTTTGTGTCTGTAGTGGTATGGGAAGTTATGGGAAGGTTGTATGAAGGTACCCTGTCACTATGGTAACTCATGGTAACGCTGACACACCAGCATTATTTATTAAAGCGGTTTTAATGTTAACGTTAATATGACGTAACAACAAAGCTGTCTTTAGTTTTATTATTATTCATTTATGGAGTGTGTGTGTGTGTGTGTGTGTGTGTGTGTTTATGACTGTGTGTCTTTATAACCGTTTGTGTGTGTATATATTTGTGTGTGTTTATATCAGTATGTGTGTGTATGTAACTCTGTGTGTGTGTATGTAACTCTGTGTGTGTGTGTGTGTATGTAACTCTGTGTGTGTGTGTAATCCTGTGTTGTGTCTCTCTCAGGGTTTTCCTCTCCAGGCCGAGTATCAGAGTTTGATCAGCGTCTCTCCCTCCATGGATTATCGCTCCGGCTGCAGGACCGGCCCGACTCAGGGGCTCGACTGGACCACCGAGTACTGCACTAACAGGTCAGACACACACACACACTCAAAGACACAGTCATATAAACACAGTCTCAAACAGTCTTCTAAATACACATTCAAACACACAAACAATAATAAACACACAAATACTCAAACATATAGAAACATACAAAACAGTCCTATAAACTCACACAAACACACACACACACACACGCGCGCACTCAAATATGGTCATAGAAACACATCTAATACACAAAACACTATCTCACACACACACATAAGCAGAAATCTAGTAATATAAACACAACACTGTCATATAAACAGAGAGAGGACGGAAAGAGAAAAGATATATTTATTGATCATATAATTAGTTTCAGAATAAAGTTAACGTGACTTATCTCTCTCTCTGTGTGTGTGTGTGTGTGTGTGTGTGTGTGTGTGTGTGTGTGTGTGTGTGTGTGTTCGTGTGTTCCACAGTGCTCTGCAGAGAGATAAAGCTCTGTATCTGACCTGATTGAGACCAGCCTGAAAACTCCTGCAGGAACCAAGAGGCAGTTCAAACTCCTCACAGTGACGGATACACACCTCCTGTTCACTCACACACACACACACACACACACACACCATACACACACCATACACACCACACACACACCTTACACACACAGATCTGTATATGTGTGTGTATACGTGCGAGTGTTGCTCTTTCCTCATCACTCGCTCTGTAACAGAACCATCTCGTTCTGGGTTCTTTTGGGGACGATTAGGATGTAAATTGTAGGATCAAGTGTCACTTTAATTCCAGGCGCAGGGCTTCAATTAACGGCCCTCGTTAACGAAGTGACCCGAGTCAAACTGTGAGTCTGTCAGTCGTAAAGCACTTACTGCTCCGTCGCTAAATTAATGAAATAAATGAATGAATGAGTGAGTGAATGAATCGCATCTCAAAGACAGAAGGACACACAAGCCACCTATTATTATTATTATTATTATTATTATTATTATTAGTTAATAGTTTATCTTCATCTCTATTAAATCAAATAAAACAATTAACAATAAAAGCACGGACTCGAACCCGAGACCTGAGGATCATCTGAACCTTCATTACACTGTGAGTGAGTGAATTAAAGGCTGCATGTCTAACTAATGAGGAGACGATGGAACGGTCTGAAATCTGAAATCTATTAGTTTATACAACTTTCAAAAGATTTCTAGACTAATTTTTTTTCTATTTCTGTAAAGACTCTTTGTGACTAAAAAAAACCTTTATATAATTTGACTTGAACTTAGTTATTACAAAGTTATTTTTAAAAAAATATAAGCATTTATAAGAATTAAAATAAAGATCGTTTTACGTAGCAAACAAAATATCCACATCAGAGATTCGAGCAGGTTCATCAAGGTCGAAAAATAATCTCGAGACGAGTCCAATTAAACACAAAGCATCGGGTTCGAGGAGCGTAATGACGACATGCACGAGCAGGAGCATGGCAACAGCACGGCGTTCATGAGCTGCTTCAGTACATGACAACCAGGATGTGGTTCAGCCGTAGAGGGCGCTCTAGAGCTCTGGTGCTGTGACGTTTGTGTTAGGGTTACAGTAACGTTTCTAATCGTAGAACGAAGCAGTTCATTGATTTTGAATCTATAGATTCCTTAGAGTCGCCTCATTTTAGTCGAACAAGCTTCACTGCTTTACTTGCATCAAATGAGGAAGAAATTGTGCTCTAATAAATAATAATAATAAAAATAATAATAATGGCTTATGTGAATGTACTTGGAAAGGAAAACCAAAACTGATGAAGTGTTTTATTATTATATGAAATAATACGTAAGAGAATATGTGAATCTCTCTCTCTCTCTCTCTCTCTCTCTCTCTCTCTCTCTCTCTCTCTCTGTGTGTAAAGATTGTTTAGTCCCCCCATTTATATCCCGAGCTCTGTTGTGATTATAGAGTGATTTTTAGTTCATGGCTCCTGGCTGTGAACTGTGTAGTGGCTTCTTTTAGCCCTGATCTCCGTTCATGCTGTAAATAGAATCTGTGTGATTATTTACTCCCGGAGTTTAAACACTCCTCCTCCTCCTCCTCATCTTCATCATCATCATCGTCGTCGTTTAGTTCTAGAAACTATGTAAAAGCAAAAAAAAATAAAAAGGAAAGTCCCAAGATACTGAGCATCATATTGTATTCATTTCTTCAAGGTTTAACGCAGAACTCTTACTTTTTAAAAAAGGAAAAAACGTTTTCACAATCTAAATATCCCTGGAGGAGCCGCTTCTGTTTCGGCAGCTAGTCATTTCCAACAAAGAAGGAGGCGTTCTGGAGGTAAAAATAGAAACCTTCAGAAACTTTGTGGTTTGATCTAGAACTTCAGAACTTCAGTGTAGAAAGTTCAGGACGTTACGGACAAGAAACACAATCTCTAAGGAACCGCGCACCATGGCCGAGCTCCACACGTTAATATACAGTATAATTGAAGGAATTAAAGGTCACTTAATTTGTCCCTCTCTGATTGCTCGCTCTAAATATTGTTTTGTTGTTTGTAACTAAACAAGTTTTATTTCTAAGCTAATGATTATAGCAGGTAGCTCTTGGGTTGTTTATTTACAATAAAAATATTAAGAGCGAGCAGAAAAGAGACGGAAGCCTCCGGAACACCCGCATTCCCCCTCAGGTGTTTTTTCAGGGTGTCTCTAATTAAAGATTTAAAGACACGCAATTATGTTACATACATACATACATTAAAAGAAGACTTCCTGGCCAAAAAAATATATTTATATAAAAAAAACAATGATACTCAGTGTGTCTGGACTTTTTTTATTTTATTTTAAGTATTGTTAAGGTGTTATTTTATTGCCATAATTTTTCTGAATTTTTTCCCCCCGATTTTAATAACGACGTTGATGCCGTCAGCTGGTAAAACAAATGTTGCTAAATAAATGAAAGTTAATTTTTTATCAGCTGGAATCGTTTTGTACGCCGTGGTTCTGCTGTACGGGTGTGAACGTTCTTGGCGCTGGTGTTAACTGGAGGCAGCTTGGTGTTTAACCCTGGCATATGGCTGATCATCTCCTCTTCCTCTACACTGTGTCTCTAGCAGAACTCTCACTTCCACGCCTCTCACTTCGCTCCTATTTATGAGGAAAAAAAAAAAAGCTGTAGGTGTTTTTAAGTCATTATGTTAGGATGGGTTTCTTTTGTTCAATTTCTTTTGACAGAACTGATCCACACAACAATGTGAATAATTCTTTATTTAGTTTTTATTGTGTTTGAAGAATAAAAGCAAATCTGCATATTTTGTGCAGCAGTCGATCAGCGTCTTCTGTGTTGTTTTTTTCCCCTGTCTTTCTTTCTGCAGTGACAGAAAAGCTGGTTGTTTAAACTTGATTTTAATCAGGTTTTTACTAAAGTGTTTTGTAAATGTTTTCAGGCCAAACCAAACTTTAAATATACACCAGATTTTTTCCTACTCGGGCTACAATTACAGATATCGTTCCTCAGTTTAGACACGGAGTAGCATTTATCCTACACAGAAACAAACTTCCATAAAAGGCAAAAGACAACTCAAAACAACACAATGAGAACTAACAGCCCGTCACACACTGGCGGAGACCATGGAGTTCACTTAGTGTCCTAATAATACAGGTAGTCCCTGACTTACAAACATCCGAGTTACAAATTCCGAAGATATGAACAGAAGTAGTTCATATGTATTGTATAAAAAATTGATACTGCAGTGCACCAGATACCAATATTTACAATATTTTCAGTGTGTAAGTGAATATATAAAATGTCAGGTGTATTTTGTGTGCGCGCATGTGTGTGTGTGTTTCAATGAATCAGTCCAGGAGCACGATGAAAATGTCTGTCCTGTAAATCTGTCCTGATGGTGAATAATCCTAACTTCGGAAAATCTTCAACGAGAGTTCAACAGAGTTCACAGTCCAATACGGTGGAAAACAGCTCTGAGACAAAATGGCATAAGGGATTCCCCTCGCGATTTAAAGGCACAGAGACAACACTGTTACATTTCACTGTGAGATTAATTTCCTTAGGTGCCATTATGTTTTTTGGCCACAGGATGGCAGTGTGGAGAAAGGGGACAGAGCTTTAGTCAAGTGGATTGTTGTGCTTTACATTGTATGTTCGTGTCAAATCAGACTTACGAACGTGATCCCGGAACAGAACTCATTCGTAAGTAGGGGACAAAGATCACATGAACACATTGTATTAAAGAACGCAGTAGGAACAGGATCAAAGTGGAAAAATGTGCGTTTATCAAGTAAATCCTACGTCCTAGCCGCGTTCCTGTCAGGCTCTCAACACGTCTATCATGTTGTCACTTATTTCCTGTCACGCACGTGATCATGCTCTCACCAGGTCTAATGAAATTGAACCAACTTACTTCTACTGTATGTCCAGATGCTTATCACACACACACACTTGTCCGGGTTGGTTTAAATACTGCCACGCACACGATGACGTGAGGAACTGGATCCAGTTTTTATACTAAATTCTCTGAACTTGACAAAGAGACGTTAATAACTTGCTTAATGTGCACCATAAACAGTAAACACCAGAAGAACTTGTTCAAGTGCGTTCACCTAATTCGTAGTGAGGACAGGATGAAGCTGCAAAAAGCCAAGGGTGCCAAAACTTTAACCGTAACAATTTTAAACAAATGAAAAGTTGATGAATGACTTTAAACATAATATACTGTAAAATAAATCTAATTTGGAGAGTTGAGGGTACAACTTGTACAGCTAAAGTGCATACCAGGAGGAAAGCTAGTGAAAAGAAAACCGATTTCAGACATTTGACCTCGCTGTGACCTTCACCCTGATTGGATCACTTCCTGAATTTAATCAGATCATCTGCTGGTTACTGAGATCATTCCAAGTTAATCCTACAAACATTCAGCTACGCCGTTCTGGAGACACTGGACCAAGGAGAATTTGAGACAGATGGACGGAGGGACACAGAAGCCGACAGCGTACAGTACCTCCTCCTCCAGAGTCACAATCCTTCTGTAGATGAAAATAAGAAATGAACAACGATCTGTCTGCCATGTGCTCTGTGCAACTGTGTGTAAAAAAATATTGTTACTAAACAATAACACAAACAAATTTTACAATTATTTTTTTTAATGAGTTTTAAAAAATCAATACTTTTTATTCATATAGTTTGGTTATTCTAAACTGCAATAACACAATAACAAACAATAACAACAGCAATGGTGAAAACACAATAACACACATTAACTCAACATGGAAAGTGTATTATGATTGAGAATAATAATACATAATAGCTTGTTTCTGATTGGACACGGGGCGCTGTAGCAGTCTGATGCGAGCATGAGATAATCTTCATAATTGATTTTAATTAATTAATTAAACCATCAATTATTTGATTTGAATTGAATCGAAATTAATCAGGGCTCTTGTAACCAATCAAATGTGAGTGTGAGATATTCTTAAAATCTTTTGACCAATCAGAATGCAGAATTTAGCAGCACTGAGTTGTAAATAGAAAATCATATCAACGTTGTTAACATAAAGTGTGTTACTGTTTTAAAGCGGCCACAGGTTGTTGCTATAGCGATCACGCGAGCAGCATCACACTGAATAAGGATTATAAGATAAAACTCTCACTCAGTGCACTTATGAAGGTTTTTTTTATTTCTCACACTCGTCTGGTTTCAGTGATAAAGAGCCGCACATGTTTAGAGAATCTAAATCATAAAGTCGTTATCTCTGCGCTGCGCCGCTTTATCAGGGGAAGTGTATGTTTCACTTCTGTTCATCTCAACGTTAACGCTCGAGCTCTTCAGCCTGAAGTTACAAGTTAACATCATCCAGTTGCACTGTTCCTCTGTGTCAATATTACTGCATATAGATGGGTATGGATATGGATATGGATATATATTCACACACGTTTCAACTTGTGCACATTTTGCTTAAATATTTCACAGCACATCTGAGTCAACAGGGCGGGGCTTAGGTAAGAATTCAATCTACGAATCACAAACAGGTTTACTGTTCTTTAGAAAAAACTCTTATCTTAATAATGATGTACAATCATTAAAGAAACATTAGCTAAGAAAGCTATGTTGCTACTTCAGTGCAGAACTGTGGCCAACTATGCGGCTAGCTTAGCTAACATTAACATTACTGCTCTAACATGAGCCAACTGAGAATGCGTTTGACACAGCTAGCAAAATCCTCCAGCAATCTGGCTAATGTTTGGTTTTGCTACCAATCCATTTAACATAAAGTCAAACTTTTCCAGAGCAACAGGCAGATCGAGGGGTTTAAGGGACGGAGGGAGCTTTATAATAGTGAGTTTTTCCCCACAAGCTTGTTAACTTCTAGAGTCTAACATTCAAATTTTACAGATTGACATGAAACTGTGGATTAAACGTGAAGCTAAATTTCCTCAAACTGATTACAAACAAGATGGAGATGTTATAATATGCAGATGTGCGTAAAGTACACACACCCGTACGTGAGTAAAAGTAGAAGTAGAAGCCCAACATTTAAAATTGTACTCGAGTAAAGGTACAGAAGTACTTCCCTTCAAATTTATGTCTCCATTTCTGATTTCAAACACCTGCTACATGATTAATCAGTTCATGAAGAGAAGGCAAATCATGTAATTATAAATAATAGTCAGCTGGTGGCGATATTCCTGCTTCAAAAACTGCTTACCAGTTAGGTAACGCAACGCTGTGCAGAAATGTAGTGAAGTAGGAAGCGGAGATATCTGCTGGAGGACGTAGCGGAGTTAAAGTTAAATTTAAAAATATCCGCTAATAAAACTACACAAGTAAAGTACTGACATGTGAAATGTTTACTTAAGTACAGTAAGGACGAAAATGTATGTAGTAACCTGGGCTCCTGCGATGGATTGGCGCCCTGTCCATGGTGGACCCCGTCTCGTGCCCTAAGACTCCTGTGAGAGGCTCCAGGCCCCCGCGACCCCTGAATACAGGATAACGTGGTGTAGACGATGAGTGAGTGAGTGAGTGAGTGAGTGAGTGACCTGAGCTCCTCCTTAAATTTACACACTAAGTAGTTTTATCTGATTTTGAGTAGCGCGATACTGTTTAGTCTATTAAGTCTAATCCCTTAAAGTCATATAGTAACTTCTGGAGAACTTAATACAGTATATTAGCTAAGACTATGCTAGCTAGCATTTGTGCGGTACTCATTCAGTTAGCTGGCTAGCTCACATCATTTTATAACTTCACTGAAAATGTGAGAAGAAATGGTAGCATCAGGACGATAACGTTTGTGATTGGCTAATTCGCTGTAACTCAAGCCCCGCCCACCTGACATCTGTAGCGTACGTTTTCTATATTTGTATAATTTTTATTATTATATTCTTATTTCATATTTTATATTCTTTATTTGTATATTTTATTTTTTATACTCTATTTTTCTTCTTTTATTATTATTATAATATTATTTCATGTTCCTTATTTGAATACTTTATTTTCTTTTTCTATTTTTATGTCGTACAAGTATTTCAGTGTGTATCATCCTGTGTGTGACTGTGTATGTGTGTGTGTGTGTGTGTGTGATAGAGAGAGACTGTGTGTGTGTGTGTGTGTGTGAG
>JAQMYK010000003.1:1057920-1062920 GCA_030014345.1 Clarias buthupogon
TCTATCTATCTATCTATCTATCTATCTATCTATCTATCTATCTATCTATCTACAGTATCTATCTATCTATCTATCTACAGTATCTACTCTATCTATCTATCTACTCTATCTATCTATCTATCTATCTATCTATCTATCTATCTATCTATCTATCTATCTATCTACTCTATCTATCTATCTATCTATCTATCTATGTTTCTGTTCTCCCTCCCGTTCAAAGAGCGAGATCCTAAGACATCATGAGCGACTTTTGTTGAGTGATTAAAGTGTCCATGTTACAGTCAACACACGTTTTTGGAAAAATAAAGCAAAGTATTAAAATTTCAAATCTGATCCGCTGGTCAGTTCTGAGCCACTTTATTACAACATACTGTAGTGTAATTGAACAAACAGGTTCACGGTTCATTAGTGTTAGAAGCTCTTTAACATGATTGAGGTCCTGGATGTAGACCAGCAATGAGACCCAGTGCATCTTACTGTAGAATGATTTCAGCACTTCTGAACATAAGCTGTGTGATAGAAGCAAAACTTAAATATTCATTGTTAAATACAGGATGCGTTATATTTTGGTGTGGAAATTTTATTGTGGATGTGAATTTTATGACTTCTGCATTACTGAGTGAATCAGGAAACACATTTTACATTTCTGTAAAACTGCTTGTTTTGTAAAGATGCTCTGCACAACTTTTCAATTTAATTTCCTTATGAAGCTGCAAGTTTTCTGATTTCACCTGATGCAATTTTTAAAAGCAAACTAATATTGACGTTGTTTAGTTTATTGCTGTTTACTGCTCTCGATTGAATATACTGTATATTTTTTTATGTATAAATGATTAACTAATTTATTTTTAAAGATTTTTATATGAAGTGTTTTCTGTTCTTTCTCCACCCTGAAGAACAAGAAATTCACATTACACTTTAAATTTACATTGTATAAAGAAAAAAAAAATCAGTAATAATAAATAATCTATTATTAAATAAATCAGTAATAATAAATTTGGTTTCATAGGTTTAGGAAGTGAGCGCTCTATACAGATTTAGCATCACTCACCAAAACCTAATGCACATCCTTCTTGCATTATCAGCAGTGTATCTACTGTAACACACAATAATCCTAAATCTCTCCAGTCTCAGATTATTTTGATTTACCTTGTGCGGATTCCCAGGACGAGCCAGAGGCAGCAGCAGAGTCCCACCACCACGGCCCAGATCAGGGCGACGCTTATCACCATGTCTGCAGCTGTCAATCTAATTGCAGAGGCTGTGATGAGACAGTCTGGCAGCTCTGCATACTCGCTCTGCTTTTATATGCTCCGGCATGAACCCCACACTTTGATGTCATCTGTTTTGCCTTGCCGGGTAAAAAAAAAAAAAAAAAAAAAAAAAAAGACATTTTTTCAGGTCTCTAGGAAACCGAGATATACAGTACCTCTAGGAAATCAGTGTGTGGCCTTGACCGGAGTCCATGGACGAATCCACCTGAGTGTTAGCAAGCTGCACTTTGGTAACCTGCTGAGTTGGGAAATAACTTCAAGGTCTGAATAGTTTGAATACCACTAGTACATGCTGCAAATGATCAAAGGCTTTTTTTTTTCTTTTTTAAAGAAGCATAAAATGCTTTGATTAATAAGTACTGTTTTTAAAAATTACCCAAGTACACCTTTTGTTAAGTGGTTCTGAACCCCAGTCATGGACTGTTGTGTGCTGCACTTTTTATTGTCTTTCCCTGTTCTAGCACACCCAGTTCAGATCAGTAAAGGCTGATAGGAACTGGACAAACACTACAATCTGCAGGGCCGGGGGTCCTCCAGGACTCTGCTGTAGAGTAAATGCAGAACCTGGGTTTCATGGTAGTGTGGACGTTCTAACGTAAATGTTTGCACGATTCCATATCATACTTGCTTGATATAGTACGGTTTGATGAGCCGTTTGGCTTTTTTTATTTTGGAAGATTCAGATTGGTAGAAACCAGTAGAGTTGTGTTTGATCTTCTCCAGAAAGGTCCTGTGTGTGGGTGCAGGTTTTCATTCCAACCGAGCAAACAAACACATCATAGACATCAGTCTATGGAAAGTCAAGAACGACTAATTACACTGTTGGAATCAGGTGTGTTTGGTTTTTTAGCTGGAATGAAAATCTGGACACACACACACACACACCTGTGGAGTAGAGGAATCAGTTTCTAGGACGTGCCAAGTGTCATGAAGCCTCCTTAGAAAAATGTCAATCTTTCTTGAAAAGACGATCCTCGATATGTTGATGTTGTTTGTCTTTTGGCTGTTTTCATCACTGGGTCGCTACAGCGGACCATCCGATCCCTATTTTAATCGGGTTTGGGTTCGGCTGTTGGGTGGCTACTGAAACCTACAACACTAATTATGTATGAAACATTCAAATATTAGTCAGATTACTAAATGTATACAAAATTTTTTCCCCCTTTCTCAGAAGAGAGCGAGCAGTTAGGTGTGCTAATAGTTACATAAAGCATACAGTATATAAGGCCAATAATAATAATAATCATCATCTAATGACAGTTATAATAAAAAATGAGATCTATGGTTGGGAGGAAACTTTATTTACTTCCAGGAATAATAATAAACAAAATTGCTCCAAATAAATCCAAATAATATGCAAATTATGACAACTGATATTAAATAATGTGTGTAATAATGTTGTCTTTGTGAAAATCTGTCATAAGTTTATTTATGTAAATTTAATATGTATATGTTTTATATTATATTATTATTATTATTATTATTATTATTATTATTATTATTACATTTGAGAGCTAAAACACTTTTTACAATAATTTTTTGTATTTATTATTTTTGTATTCATTATTTAATAATTGTAATGTTATATTTTTAATTATATTTGGATTGATGAACCATTTACCAAAAGGTTTTTTACTGAAGTAAACAGCAGAGGCTTTTTTCTTTTTCTACATGACTATAATACCGTTTCTTAACACCATTTACTGTAGATTTTTCTCCAACACAGAAACATTGAAAGGTTGTTTATTGAAGTCTGAATCTCAAAGAAAATCTGTACGGACATTTCAGAAACTAAAAAACGTTCCTCCTTATAAAAGCTGAGATAAAATGTGATGATTAGATTCTGTTTAAATCACGAACCCTGTAAAGCCATAAAACAGAGATGTGATCATCTGATCATTTTGATAGGTACAGTACACACTTTCCCACAGGGGCTGTTTATCCTCAGGCTTCATAAATAACGCTCTTGCTAGAACTCGTTACGTGACAGTCCTGAGAGCCTCCGTGTTTTGGGAAATACCTGCCTCTCCATATTCTCCATAGATTTGACTTGGAGTTCTTTTAATTTAAAGCTAGATGATGATTTGCAAGTTGATTGCGAAAGCGAGATTACTGAACTTAACAGTCCTGCAGGTTTAAACAAAACACTCCGTACCATCAATCAGATCTGCAGCCCTGAAACGAAAAGCTTTTTTTTTTAGCTTTCTAATTTCTTAACGTTGTTATATCTCATCTCATCTCATCATCTCATCAATCAATCACATCATGAGAATACATGTAAAAAATAAAAATAAAAAAGCTTTATTATTTTAACGTTTTGATGTTTTTTTCTTGGAATTTTCCCCTAATTCAGTTGTAGCCAATTCTCGCATGTCATCAGGAGGTATTACTGTATGTCCCCCAGAGACATCCGTGTGTTCTTATGTCTGGTGCCAAGAACAAAAAGTTAACAGCAACATCATGTTCTAAGTTCTTTGTAGATTTAAAAAAAAACAAAAAACAAAGCCATGTGTGACAGGAGACACTCACAAAGCTGCTCATGCTCTAGATTTAATACTAACTTTTGGATTAAATATAGAAAATGCGTCTCATTGATTCTCAGGGAACGACTACAGATTACTACTACTCTACTACTCAGCCAGATCGTCACTCGCAGATGTACGGCCCTCTTTAAAGCGTTCGCACCGTTCAGATGTTTTCCTGCGGAGTCTCGTCACCGTCCTGAGCTTCATGTCTGCTATAAACCAGCTGAAGCAGTGAACCTTTTTTTTGAAAATCTCCTGTGTTTAGACTGAAGTAACTTTGCAGCGCTGGGTTTACTGTGGGGCAAAAGGTTACTGCCAGTTAGTGTTTCTTCACCGCATCATCTCAGTCCAAAACAAATTACAGTGCAACATCTTTCTCACAAACAAACGACAAAGTACATTTCCTAACGCTTAAGTCAGGCAGCGGTTTTTTTTTTTTTTTTTTTTAAGATAAAGGTCCCAAACCACAGACATTAGCAGTATGTTTTCATTAAAAGTGATGTCTTATATTTTTATATGAGGTTAAGCCTAGAATAGGTGGCTAAGACAACATAGAATGGTGTGGTATATATCGCTAGCATGCTAACAGTGCAATTAACATTTTTTAATATCAATATTTTTTCACTTTGTTGTTGTGTCTTTTAAACAAAAATCTCTTTTTGCACAAACCTGGCCGGCTAGCTAACAGCCTGCTAGCGCAGAGGTTCATCAGGAGTTGTCATAAGAACTTACAGTAGCATCCTCATGTTCACCATATCAGAGGACACAGACCAAAGATATGTTTGTTTACTTACACGTTCATATGAAGGGTTTAGCTCTGACACAGTGCATTATGGGTAACCAGTGTGATCCAAGACCCCCAGAATAAACCATTTATGAGAGCATGAGGACATTAGACAGTGGAGGGTTCTACAGTTCACTTCAGGAGTACTTGTCCAAAGACTAACTGCAGCTAGAAGTAAGCTTTCTGATTACAGAGGACCTCTGGAAGAACTTCCTGTTTCTCCGTGTGTAGCAGGGAAACCCCTCGGTGTGATTAGTGACATACAGTACAGTACAGGTGACCTGAAGATTCACCTGGAAACCATGAAGATGGCTTTGGACTGCACTCATGTCTTCATCAGGGACTAGTTGAACTTATTAATGTTCAAAATGAAACCGGCTTTCTAGTTGCACAATTATAGGAAGGAAATTTTTTAAA
>JAQMYK010000003.1:1067920-1070281 GCA_030014345.1 Clarias buthupogon
TCGTAATCCGAGGTTCACCTGGATTTAGCCAACTAGTCTGTGAATCTTTGCGTATAAGTTCAGCAGTTTTATCCCCTTACAACTTGCACTCGATAAAGAGAAGACGTGGGATTGTTGTTTAGTCTGAAGGTGTTTTTTGTGCTTGTAGGGGGAATTACAGTAGGTGTGTTATAATGTGTCTGATAACAGAGAGGCTGAGAGCAGAGGCAGAAAAAAGGAGAAATTATTAACATGGTTACTTTAACAATGGTTTCAACTGGGTTTATCTGTGATGTAAGATATTGTTAGTTTGGGTTGTAAAATAAAAACCTTTGGTTAAAAAGGTTTAAAAGCCTCTGGGATCGGCTCTAGGCCCTCCGCGACCGTAAATACAGGATAAAGCGGTATAGAAGATGAGTGAGAATTTATATAGTGGGAAACTATAATAGGTGAAAGTTGCAAAAACATGACCGGTGCGTCTCTGCCTCGACTGTGACATGCAGAATGTACGTAGGGTCCAAATTTGGCATCAGTGCCATTAATGCCCAACCTGCTTTGTACCAACATTTCAGGCTGGTGTTCAGACACGGGCTTGAACGCTGCAGCCTGTCTTAGTCATGTCACTGAACACACTCCTTCCTGCATATTTCTCTGGAATGATGAACAAAAATATGAGAATTTGCAGTGATGATGATGATGATGATGATGATGATGATGTGATGCAGTGGATCAGAGAACTGAAGCAGTAGGCCCTGAGGTTTCTAATAAAGTGTTTCTAATAAAATAATAAAGTTTATTTCATGTTCGTTTTTTGACACTTATCTCTGCCTCCACGTGGAGAGTCTTTGAAAGACGTAGTGATGGCGTGTGCACTCTGACCCGTGGTGGCCTGATAGAAGGACGATGAGGACACGGACACTGCAGCGAGTATTCACACCTGAAAGGACGTGAGCTGACCTTGAAACCTGACCCGCGCTGTGATAGAGATATCAGGAGCGAGGCATTGCTTCTAATCTCTTAAAGAGGTCTTTGTGATAGAGCTCCCTGATAACCACTCTTCTGACGTGATTATTGTCAGGAGCACAGAACACTTTCGTTATACACTTTATAACAAATGTATTGGCGCCCCGGACCACACTTATATGTGCTTGCTTTGTTAAACATCCCATTTTGTTGCTCCGTTATGACTCTACTCCACTCTCCTGGGAAGCCTTTACTCTAGATGTTGGGTCGTGTGGATTTGAATATTCCACGCCAACCCTAAGACACCATGTCTGGCTTTGTGTATCTCAATGAGGCGTGGTCGCGCTGAATAAGGGTTTGGAGCTCTTAATTCTTAAGGAAATTATAATGCTGCAGCATACAGACTCTAAACAATGGTGTCAATCAATCAGTTATTCAGTAAATAAATATTCAGCATCGTAGAGGACATTATTCATGCTAAATCAGGATTGTTGCAAAGGTTTGCAGCACTTCTGCACTTTATTAATAACCCTGCACATTCATGCAGTTATCTAATCAGGCCATCAAGTGGCAATTGCGCAATAAGTATCACCTCTGGTCGAAGCCCAGCCAGGACTCCAGGACACAAGCGTAGACGGTTCAGGATTCGACAGAAGGTGCTGGAGGGCGTGTCACAGAGAATATCGCATTTACTCCAGTCACCTGTGCCACCCTTTTTATTTCGCACCGCAGCTCCAGTCGGGTGTTCCCGATACACAAGGAAGAACAACTGATGAACCGGCGACAGGGACACGGGCTTCCAGGAGGACTGAGGACTGCTCGAGTGTTCAGAACTGTTTCGGCACAAGAGTGATCTACGACGTATTACACAGGCGGGTTTAACATAATGACTGAGTGGTGTACTGTATACTGAACATATATCTCATATATAAAGAAAGGTTTTGTCTGCACGTTGCTCAGAACTCGCTCTTTCAAAGATGTCTTATTGTGGAGAACCAGAAACCTCAGAAAAGATTCTGTCTGTCTATCTGACTCTCTGTCTGCCTGACTGTCCAGCCAGATTATGTCACAGCATCTAGTGTTTTATTCTCATTCAGTGCTTTTGCCTCGCGGTGGGCGTGGCTATACATGTCACTCAACGGAGCCAATCAACATGAAAGTTTACCATATATACACAGACTGTATGGAAGCCACAAAAACAATGGAAATGCACCTACAAGAACCGCCAAGAACCATAAATGAAATCAAAATGTTGAGTAGAAGTGAAGTTATAGGCTGTTTTACAACAGATTATAAACCTCAGGTTTACTGAATCTTCTGCAGTCCTTAGATCTCTGCATTATAGTTTAATCTGCTCCATCAGTGAATCTAAATGTTGAGTAAAAGTGATGTTATGAACAGTTATGTGCTGGATTTAAT
>JAQMYK010000003.1:1106978-1118291 GCA_030014345.1 Clarias buthupogon
CTCCTTTGAACAGTTGATATTGAGATGTTTCTGCTACTTCTGCTCTGTAAAGACTTCATAACGCCTCTAATCTGAGGGGCTGTTAATTGGTCATTTTTCAGGCTGATAACTCTAAATGAACTTCTGGTCTGCAGCACTCGTTTGCTACAACAGGAAGGAAAGAATTCCAAGGATGCCATCTGGAACGTTGTTGGAGACCTTCATGACTCCTGTTAAACTGTTAAAAAGGTGGGAAACATGGAACCTTTAAGGTTTTAATGTTCAAGTTATCTCCTGTTGTCTCCTGTTGCTTCCTCAGTGACATTTTATTTTCTGATAATAAGACCAGAAAAGTCAAAACATCAAAAAGTCTCCTCAGATCTGAAAATGTCAGAAACCTTTACAGTCCCATCTTTACCTCTGACTGTGACTGGAGACTCCTTCCATACAGGATACATAAACATCTCACACACACAGGTGTTACTGTACGACTTCACAATATCAAAGATTACATCAAAGGAAAGTCCACTGTAAATACGCTGTTACTATAGAAACAATAAACTATTAAAAGGTCCCATATTTGACTATTTCTTGTACAAGTTAACGCAGATCTTAGAGCTCCTCCTCCTGTGTGTGTGTGTGTGTATGTGTGTGTGTTAATGCCCCTGCTGAAATACTACTTGTTTTTACCTCATACCTCAAACTCTTCCTCTAAATAAGTGGTTTCAGAGTTTATGTAAATGAGCTGCTGCTAAGCCACGCCCATCAGAGGGCAGCACAATGTGGGCAGCAACGGGTTGGGAATGGGAGGAGCTCTTCTTATATGAGATCACAACAGGGGGAAAAATATTATTGACTTGTTTAAGCCCACTTTAGTCCTGGCTTTTTGCTTGTACAGTATATGGGACTGTGGAGACTAGTGACGGGAATCACCAGGGGTCGCCCGATACCATACCATCACGATACGATACGATACAATCACGATACCTCATAAATGTCATGATTTTATATTAATTTTCTTTTTTTTTCTCAAATAATTCGCTCCTCCCACACAGGATGCTGCCTTCCAATGTGTGAATAGTTTAAAGTGCACCACCTGCAGGATCATAGAAGAACTGCAAGATGTTAAACACCTCAAATACAAAAAAATACACATTTATAATGCATATCTACTGTATAGTCAGTGTGGCGCCACACAGAAGAACCATGATGCATCACTGCATAGATTTCTCTCGACCGGAGACCTGTCCGAACCTCTTTAGCCAAAGCAAAATTTTTATATCTTTAATATAAAATTAATGCATTAATAAGGACTTGCGCCACCACCAGAGTGTGCGGTTCCAGAAAACTAATCCACACCTTCTGACCAATCAGAATACAGAATTCTACAGCATTGTGGCATTAAATGTAGCATTGCGTTGCTATTATACTGTATTTATAAAAACGCAGACGTTATTTCCGTTATTCGTGCGTTCCCGCTCCGCTCTGGCCGACAGCACTCCCCGTCTGACCCGTCAGCCCCGACAAGACAGAAGATCTGATTAACGTGACTCTAACAGGAGTGTGTACTCGCACTTAAATTCAAACAGCTTTGGGATTTCTGTGTTTATGAGTCTCAAAGCTGAAGGATGTGCTCTGGTTACTCACGAATCCGGTAACGTCTACAGTATTATTATTATTATTATTATTATACTATTATACGCGTCTCTGAAATACTGACTACACGTCAGGTACCCGATCACCGCCAGAATGCAGACTAAGTTCTAACTGTTCCATACGCCGATGTTACTTATTCCTGATCATCAGGACACACCTGAAATTTGGGTTTATGATGATTAAAAAAAAATATTATTGTTATTGTTTATATGACAAGCATGAATATGGGTGCTCTGGGATGGGCAGGTGGCCTGGAAGCTTACACACACACACACACACACACACACACACAAATTACTGATGCCTACTGGGGGTCGGGCCGTGCAGCTGCGTCCCCCATTGATGTGAGGAATAAAGCAGATGGGCCTAAAACAACCCAGGAGAACACACTCAGACACACACACACACACACACAGAAACCAAAGAAAAATAAAAAAAATAAAAAATGTTTCACCACCAGTTGAGTCTGTTTTGTTTAGTTCAACCCAGACACACACACACACACACACACGATATTTATGGAATAGACAGACCTGACATAGTATCTCGGTCAGTATTTATGGAGCGGTCTGTACTGGACCTGTTCCAACCTGGCAGTCATGTGATCAATCTCGCCAACCCTGAATAGTAAGACGGTGTAAAGTGGCTTAAGAAAACCACTACACACACTTAATAATTAATCGTTAATCCTGAAATTTCCTGATTAAAATATTAATTTTGTTTTGCATCATATTTCTCCGTTACATAATCTATTAACTTGTTCAACACTAGAGGGCGCACTCGCAGTTCCACATTCAACATTGTAGTTTTTAGTGGCGCTGTTTATGCTTCCGAGTGAGGACAGAAAGACAAGAGCGGTGTGTTTCCTATCAAATAATTGTTATTGTTAATTATTAACTTCGACCGTCACCAGCGTGACGACGCCCATGTGAGATCCACGAAGAAAAACCTCTCAGAGCCCTGAATCAACTCAACCCCACTGAACCACCAGCTTTAGGATGAACTGGATGAACCGGAGCCTCCTCCACGTCCAGACATCAGCGCCTGAGCTCACTAATGCTCATGTAGAGTGTGTGTGTGTGTGTGTGTGTGTGTGTGTGTGTGTGTGTGTGTGTGTGTGTGAATGAAAACAATTCCTCACACCCACGACACGCTGCGAGGAGAAGAGAAGAGCGGAGAGCGTTATAACAGGAAAGAGGGAATAAATCCGGAATGGGACGTTCAGCAAGGACAAACAAAAGCAACGATGCCACGTCAGCGTATCCTTCACGAGCCGAGATGAAACGACAAACTGATGAAATATTACTGATCTAAGAGCTTCTGAGTTAAAATGCTTCAAGCTTGGCAGGTTTGTGTTACCGCTTATAGTCTTATAAAAAATAAATAAATGTTGATGTGGAAGGAGAACACTGACACCTTCAGAGGAACGTCTGAAGAACCCGAAGAGCTCTGAAGAGAGTCCTACATCATGAAGAGGGCATGTTCTGTTTAGTTTGTTGTTTTTGTCTTTGAATTGTTCGGGAAAGAATAAAAACCAAGAACAAACAAAACAAGAACATTATTATTAACTTTGTTTACTCTTGACATTTTAAAGCGTCAGTGTGTAACTTGTTCTTCACATCCCTCCAGTATAACCATCCCCTCAGACGTGTCGTGATCTGGAGAGGAACCACCCCAGGCTTGTGTGACCAAAGCGCCTGCAGCGGGGCTGAGATATTCCCTTCTCAGGGTTCCTCAGCGAGGCTCACCTCACTAACCAATCAGAGAGCGCTCTTCAGCTTCACGGCTTCCTGTGTAGCCCAAGAGTTCACTTCTCCAACTCGCAGCTCCTGGTTTCAGCATGAACAGAATAAAATC
The DNA here is from genome assembly GCA_030014345.1 of Clarias buthupogon. Taxonomy (NCBI): domain Eukaryota; kingdom Metazoa; phylum Chordata; class Actinopteri; order Siluriformes; family Clariidae; genus Clarias; species Clarias buthupogon. Next base: position 1,110,471 of record JAQMYK010000003.1, read on the forward strand.
AGCGATGTCTTTAGCAAATAGAGCTCCATCATAAATAATGATCAGTGAGAACATTCCAGAAGTAACTGTGCAAAGCCCAAGACACGACACAACCACCACCGTGCTTCACCTGGATCAGCAGCAGATCCTCTCCCTATCTCTCTCTACACACGTTTATCTGTTCAGTTTCCGGCCAAAAACAAGTCACATACACTAAGATTTCATTCAGTCACCTTTAGCTATGATTACACACACACACACACACACACACACACACACACACTCTGTGGTGTCCAGTTCATGTGTGTAAATGGTTCCTTGTGCTCCCAGAGCCGCTCACACAATCTGAGACAAAAACAACAACAACAAAAAAAAAAAAAGCGTTGACATTTTCATCTAAATCTGTAAAGTTCATTCTAAACATTTGCTGCTTTCCAGGAATCGGACGTAACCACGAAGACAACCACGACTACAGGTCGACTTCTGTGGTCTATAAAACATCCCTCATGTGTCATAAACGATGAACAAACATAAACACACGCCCACGTGCGGGATTAGACTCGGCCTCGCTGTAAGTCACGGCGGATAAAAGCATCGAAGCTAAATGAAGAAATGCGAATCGATACAATCTTCATTTAATACGATGTTTCACAAACCAGTGTGTGTGTGTGTGTGTGTGTGAGAGAGAGAGAGATGTCCAAAATGGAGACTCAGTCTTTTTTTTTTTCCTTTACAGAGGGAATCTGTCCGTCCGCATTTTCGTCCATTACCTCTGAACACTGCTCGTTTCCGCATGGCGCTTCTGCTTAAGTCATCATGGCATTCCTCCTGTAACTCCTCCTGTGCTCCACAACAGAACACACACACACACACACACACACACCAGCAGAATCGGCCGTACAGCGTCCGTGTGCCAAAACTGGTGTATATGAACTCATGTCCTTGCGGTCGTGTGTGTCTCAATGCCGTGTGCTTTACGTCTCTACATGACGATTAACTCGCTCTTATAAACTCGTTAAACACTTCACGCAACTTTGTTTTTTTCATTTACGTAAACTGGTCACACAAGAGCCAAGCGTAAACACCACGGCGTGATGATGCGGCGTTATTCCTTCCATCCTGAAGCTGCTCGTACCGCATCGCTGTGAGTTTTATACTCTACTAATTCAAATTAACATCTTGTATGATTTGTCCATTCAAGCCTCTATACACGTCTCTGTGAACGAGGTGTTGCTATGGAAACGATGACGAATCATGACGAGCGCGTTAATATAAACCTGTGCTCCTGTCAGGGCTGCTGTTATAGAGAATTAATCAACAATATTAATCAGAATCCAGAACTTAGAGCATATCTGTACCTGGAGACTCGTTAATACACACACACACACACACACACACACACACTCGCACATCTGTTACATCATATCACAACAGCTGTAAACAGTAATAATGTCTAGTCTGGAAACACACTGTACACCAGGTCTTGGTGCAAATGTGGACATTAAAGCAGCGGTCTGTAATATTCATTAACTGCCAATGTGTCGAATTACAATCAAAACAAATCAGGATTAAGATTCAATTATTAGACACATGACCCTTTCTACAGCATGGTGACCTGATTATTTCATCCCAGTTAGGGTCAGAGTGCAGGGTCAGCAGGATACAGCGGCGGCGTTAGTGGAGCAGAGGCTCGAACCCGATCTATCGATCAGTAACCCAGAACCCTAACCGTCTGAGGCACCACCGCCCCCAAAGCGCCTGGTATTCCAGATCAGATCAGACGAGATCAGACGCTCTCGGCCGTAAGCTGTTAATATCTCCATTAACACCCACACGCTGACTTGCCATCACTCAACCCGTCCTCTCTCCGCCTGCCACCACGAAATGTTCTTTAACCACCAGAAAATGGGGGCGGGGCTTATTTCAGGGACAGAAAAAACAAGCAAACATAACTTTTCCAGATTTAGCGCATCACTGTCAATAAAGTGACGTGTTCTGTTGGAATGACATGACTGACGCTGTACGTGTCCAGGAACTCTTGTTCTAAATGTGTTCAAACCGCAGCGTTAATCGTTTCCACACATGATCAAAGTGGACCGTGAGCATGGGAGAGAAACTAAACGCAGGAATTTACACATCAAACCGAGTAACCCGGTGACTAAACACACACGCAGTGCTGCGTTCTTAAGTGTGTTTTAACCTCGAGCAAGGTTGCTAACTTTTATTCTGTTACCAAACTAGCAAAAATCAACTTTATTACCGTTACAGCAAACGTAGCAGTCAGTAATAGTGTTTTGATGTTTATGTTACAGTATCATTACACATTTTCCCTCTTTTTCCTGCGTCAGACTTCTCATTTCTTTCACTTCGCACTGGAGCGACGTCTCTTTCACTCGAACCTAAATTCACATTTCTAATAATAAACTCTGTCTCCCTCTTTATAGCGCTGTCTCCTGTACAGGGTCGCCTTTAGGACAGGACATTATCCCAGGGAACTCGGGGTACGAGCTGAGGTACACGGTAGTTCGGAAATTAAGCCACATTAATCTGCATGGCCTCGGGAGGAAACCAGGGGACCAGGAGTAAACCGAGCAAGCACAGGGAGAGCACACCAAACATCAAAGACATGCAAACTCCACGAGACAGGAATCGAACCCTCGACTCTGGAGGTGTGAGGCCACAGCGTTGACCCCAAAGCCACCCTGCGTTCATCCACAACAGTCCACCGTTAATCTTAGAATGATGGAGAAACAAGATTCTGCCTATAAAGAGACTCGTTACTGTGAACCTCGACTCAAATCATAACCGTCATACAGCGAGTTACTGTGATTTTATATACAGACCGTTATAGATAAGATAACGGTTCAGTTATATAACACGTCTGACTCCAAAATCAAGTTATTTAAATGATTATAATTTATATATGTTTGCATTTGAGGAAGTAAAACGATGCTGTAACTCTGTACGCCTAAACTATTCACACACTGACAGGAAGAAGTTTGTTTAGAATCTAAATTCATAAAATCGTGATACTTATAAAATCGCAATACAAACCAGAAAATATATTATTTTATATATAAATATCAGTTGCTCCTGTTTTCTCGTCCCTGCAAAATGTATTATTTTTAAGAATAAATTACATATTTATTTTCATACCAAATTAATGAGAATTTCATGTAACTCGGTCATTTCATTCCCATGACCTTAGCGCGAGCCAAGATTTTAAAAAAGAAAACAAAACCTACAACATTTTGACTTATTTTTCATATTTCGGTTTTGAACTCTGTAAACAGTCAGCCCTCCCTCTTACCTTTTTTTATTAAAACATGCTGATGTTTTAATTTTCATATTTTCATTATTTAAATTTCCATATTGTTAGTTCTAATTATTTATTAATATTACAATTAGTTTATTTAAGCTTTTTTTGTATTAAATGCTGAATACTTTTCTATCTATTCTTTTAAAGTTTTAAACAAGAGTCATTTTGTGAAGCACTTTGGACTTCACATGAATTCTGCATTATAAGTAATGATTATTATTGTTATTATTATTATTATTATTATCACACAGCATACACAACATCTCACTAATATATCGTCCCACGTGTTAAAGGTCTCGCTCTTCGTATCTCCAGGTTAAAAGCAGGAACTTCTCCTCCTGACACTAGTTGCTCTGACCGACAGAAATACGAGTCATGTTTCTCGTACCCTCCTCCCCTCCCTCTTCACCCCCCCACCCCCCCCGGGGGCATCAGAGGAACGAGGCCACACAGGACGTGTTCTGATTACGGCCATGATTCCAGACAGACCTCGCGCGGTTTCACAACACCGTAGCCATTTTAAGCTCTAATACTCTGATCTAACTCTGAGCTGAGGAGGTTCAGGAAGGTGTTTCTTTTTGTTGTTTTCCCATGAGGCTCTGTGCTGTGTTTGGGAACAGCTTGGTTCCATCACCTCTCAGATTCGCATGACGGCGTGTTTCTTTCACCTCGTCGAGCGCGAGACCCGTTTTTTTTTTTGTAAAAGGAAATCCTGAATCTAAACACTTAAACCGGAATCCGTTCAGAAGAATCGTGCGCGATGGAGAACCTTTAAAGGAACCTTTGATGGAACTGCTGTACATTATGATAGATGACAGATGATCTGTTGATATGTGACGGATCTGACGATGCGAACCCTGACAGCCAGACACGGGTGCATGCCTACAGGTGCGAGGGTAACTCTCTCCTCCTTCATCGTGCGTGTGGAGGTTTTGGGTTAAACTGCACCATGACAGCAGAAGCAGCGATCGATCCACCTCTCCAGCTCCAGACGAATCCCAGGAACCCATGCATGACCTGGATCGAGACCTGTGCATATGTTTGTGCACCCTCAGGTATCAGATCAGAGGTCAGTGTGTGTGTGTGTGTGTGTGTGTGTGTGTGTGTCCAGCTCTTCCAGATCCAGATGGAATGAGGGATGAGAGCAGATGAACAATAGAGGAGGATGGATGCATTGGAGCAGACACACACCAGATCTCTTTTATTCCTCCTGGAAATAAACACCTGACGGTCTGAATGAACTCAACATCAAACAGAATCATTAAACACACTCATATACTCACCTTCAGTGCTGGAAGAGCTGCAGATAAAAGCCCAGGATGCTGCTGTTCCCCCTGTTAAAGACCTGAGAGCCTCGTCTTTGGGCTGTAACACACAGTGTCTTATTGAAGTCCTGCTGCATTGGGTCTCTTCATCATCACAGACCTGCGGGGGGAAACCGGAACTCACACACACTCACACACTGAACTATAACACATTTACACACACACACACACCACAGCATTCAATCTATATCTCTTACAAATCACTAAACACAAGCTGTTCATTTCCTAAACCTACAAATACCGTGTTTAAGGTTATTTCACAAACCGCGCCCCCCCCCCCTCCCCCACTTCACAGTCCAGCCGTCCGCTTTGTCTTAAAGGGCCAGCGCACAATTTCACCTCATTATAATCATCATCATCATCATCTCAGTGTGTGTAGCGTCAAACTTCATGTCTTCATTATTATTTTCACTTTTATAAACTTGTAACTTTATTTCGTTGTTTGTTTTTATTATTATTTAAAGTGTTAGATTTTTTTTTTTAATATAAGAATCGAAATGACTTGTTGTTATGTGTGAAGTATCTCCCACAATAAGAGAACTGTCCGTTTTTATGTTACTGTCGCTTTAAATGTGTCTAATTAACCCTGTTATTATCAGTTTAATCAATCTGTCAGTCCTCTTAACTCTGGGTCTAACAGATAACTGGGATTTGAAGGTGGAATAGAGAGATGAAGATGAATTGTTAATCTGGAGAAGGATGGACAAAAATAGATTAGACTAAACATATAGGACGGGGCATGGAGGGATTTGGGTTTGTGGATGGATGGATGGATTGATGGGTGGGTGGGTGGGTGGGTGGGTGTATGGATGGATGGCTGGATGGCAGAGTTTGAGGATGGATGGATGGAGGGAAGGGTGGGTGGATCGATTGGATGGATGGATGGATGAATTGGGTAGATGGATGGATGGGTGGATGTATGGATGGATGGATGGATGGAAGAATGGGTGGATTGATTGGATCAATGGATGGATGGATGAATTGGGTAGATGAATGGACAGGTGGATGGATCGGATGGATGGATGGATGGATGGGTGGGTGGATTGGATGAATGGATGGATGGGTGGGTGGGTGGATAGATAGATGGATGAATTGGGTAGATGAATGGACAGGTGGATGGATAGTGGGTGGATCGGATGGATGGATGGATGAATGAATTGGGTAGATGAATGGACAGGTGGATGGATCGGATGGATGGATGTATGGATGGGTGGGTGGATGGATGGATGGATGAATGAATTGGGTAGATGAATGGACAGGTGGATGGATCGGATGGATGGATGGATGGATGGGTGGGTGGATGGATGGATGGATGAATTGGGTAGATGAATGGACAGGTGGATGGACAGGGGGTGGATCGATTGGATGGATGGATGGATGAATTGGGTACATGAATGGACAGGTGGATGGATAGTAGGTGGATCGGATGGATGGATGGATGGGTGGGTGGATTGGATGAATGCATGGATGGATGGATGGGTGGGTGGATCGATTGGATGGATGGATGTATGGATGGATGGATGTATAGATAGATGGATGAATTGGGTAGATGAATGGACAGATGGATGGATAGTGGGTGGATCGGATGGATGGATGGACGGATGGATGGGTGGATCGATTGGATGGATGGATGGATGGATAGATAGATGGATGAATTGGGTTGATGAATGGACAGGTGAATGGATAGTGGGTGGATCGGATGGATGGATGGATGGATGGGTGGGTGGATCGATTGGATGGAGGAATGGATGGATGGATGAGGGATATTAAGCAGTTTAAAATGCAAAGATGGATGAATAGAATGTGAGTGGGTTAAAGGTGGAAGTGGAAAGAAAAGATTGAGTTGGATGAATAAAGTTATAGGACAATAGAGCTGGAAGGGATCACAGGGATGGAAGATAGATTGATGCATGGGGACAGTGACAAAGTAAAACATGAATAAATTGAAGAATGATGGATGATGATGGATGGATGGTTGGATTTTCAGATGGACAGTGGTATAGTAAGCTGGTAATGGAGGGAGAGAAAGGGGAAAGAGGGACAAGAGTATTGATGTAGGGACAGGAGTCTAGTGAGCAGACAGTGCATGGATGGACAGATGAGGTAAGAATGGATTGATAAGCAGTTCTGTGGTAGGTTGATAAGAAGGTGTTTAAATAAGTATGGATGGAGGACAGTGAGCAGGTAGAACATGGACAGGTGGATGAGTTATAAATGCAGGAATGGATAGAGGGATGGATGGATGATAGTGACTGATGGAACATTATTGGATAAGGAATACTGTTGATAGATGATGGCTTGCTAGATGGACAGATGGATGGATAGATTCTCAGATGGTCAGAGTAATGGATGTAGAGAGAGAGAGAGAGAGAGAGAGAGAGAGAAAGAGAGGAAAGATGTATGGATATAAGGACAGGATGATAGTGCCCAGGGAAATGATAATTGAATGGATGGATGGGTGGATGGATGAATAGGTGGAAGGATGGGGTAAATGTTATAGGGATGAGCAGGTTAAATATGAAATAGAGTAAGAAGATGTATAAGGACAGATGGACAGATTAAACAATAAAGTAAAATATCTCTTGTTTCAATCTCTCCTGTTTTAAAGAACATTTTCAGATTCTTCCTGAAGTTCTCACCACACTCAGAGTTTCCATTTCTCTTTCTGCAAATAAAACCGCATGAAGTCTGGATCTCAGAACATCCCAGGAATGTTTTTCCGCAGACAAGGCCCTGTTTTTTCCTCAGCGTAGATTTTTGTAATATTTTCCTGATCACTAAGAGGACGTTTCCTGGAGGCTCGTAAGAAGAGTTCTCAGAGTTCTTGTTATAAAACAGTAAAATGTGCCAGAAGATGACGCGGCGCTGCAGAACGCTGGACTGAACCTGATCACACACGTGCTTCTTATAATTATAATTGTTTAATAACTGAGATCATTGTATCAAACCTTTTTTCCTTTTGTTTCTTTACTTCATCCTTCATTTCACTTTTTGATAAGAAGGTTGCCAGTTCTAATCCCACTGCTGAAAGATCATCTGCATTTTATCTTCCTTATATTGTATATTTATTTCTTCATAATTTATTTCTATATTTTTTATTTTATTTGATTGATATATGTATAATGAGTGTGTGAATGTGTGTATGTGTGTGTGCCCTGCGATGGATTGGCACCCTGTCCAGGGTGTACCCCGCCTTGT
>JAQMYK010000003.1:1227330-1241301 GCA_030014345.1 Clarias buthupogon
TCGGTGTGTGTATAGTGTTAACTCGGGTGTGTATAGTGTTAACTCGGTGTGTGTATAGCGTTAACTCGGTGTGTGTATAGTGTTAACTCGGTGTGTGAATAGTGTTAACTCGGGTGTGTATAGCGTTAACTCGGTGTGTGTATAGCGTTAACTCGGTGTGTGAATAGTGTTAACTCGGGTGTGTATAGCGTTAACTCGGGTGTGTATAGCGTTAACTCGGTGTGTGTATAGTGTTAACTCGGGTGTGTATAGCGTTAACTCGGTGTGTGTATAGTGTTAACTCGGTGTGTGTATAGCGTTAACTCGGGTGTGTGTATAGTGTTAACTCGGGTGTGTATAGCGTTAACTCAGTGTGTGTATAGTGTTAACTCGGTGTGTGTATAGTGCTAATTCGGTGTGTGTATAGTGTTAACTCGGGTGTGTATAGTGTTAACTCGGTGTGTGTATAGCGTTAACTCGGGTGTGTATAGCGTTAACTCAGTGTGTGTATAGTGTTAACTCGGTGTGTGTATAGCGCTAATTCGGTGTGTGTATAGTGTTAACTCGGGTGTGTATAGTGTTAACTCGGGTGTGTATAGTGTTAACTCGGGTGTGTATAGCGTTAACTCGGGTGTGTATAGCGTTAACTCAGGTGTGTATAGCGTTAACTCGGGTGTGTGTATAGCGTTAACTCGGGTGTGTATAGCGTTAACTCGGGTGTGTATAGTGTTAAGTCAGGTATGTTTAATGTTATGTCAGCTGTGTTAAGTCAGATGTGTGTAGTGTTAATTCAGCTGTTTATATTGTTTATAGTGTTTATAACTCAGGTGTATACAGTGTTTATAAGTCAGATGTGTGTGAGTGTTAATGAGACACTACACACCCTCTCTCTCTCTCTTCCCTCCGGCGGGTTTGGACGTTGAACTCTTGTTTATCACTCACACACACACACACACACACTTACACACACTCACTAACGCACACACACACACACAGGCGTGCGATGGGGCGCTCGCGCGGCCGCGTGTGTCGCTGAGCAAGTTCCACACAGAACCCACGAGAGCTCCGTCACGCGTTACTGACCGCGCGCGCTCTCTCTCTCACACACACACACACTCTCTCTCTCTCGGAGGGACGGCGGTGCGGCTGTGTGAGACGGTAAGTTTCCTACTGAGTTCCTCTGTGTGTGTGTGTGTCACTCAGCCTGAGCTCGAGCTGAACCTGTGTAAGACACGGGGAAAGTTCATCAGTGTGTGTGTGTGTGTGTGTGTGTGTTCGGTAAAACCGCTCGCGCGCCAAACGCAGATCGATCCCTGCGTGCCAGGACACGTGACCTGATCAGTTACACTCTTACTGTCATTATTATAGCGAATTACACAACATCCGGTGAGTCCATGTCCTTAAAGCAGCAGCGCGATCAACAACAACACACAACTTATAATACGTGTGTGTGTGTGTGAGTGTGTGTGAGTGTGTGTATCTGTCACACTTTATATTTTGCCACACACTAAATTTTCACATCAAGGTCACACCGCAGGTCTCTTTATTTCACTCATTACTTCCTTTTTGATTTCATACTTTATTGATATAATTTTTTAATACCTTGTAGTTTTTGTTCTTTGCATTGCACCAGTAACCTCTGGTCAGTTCTCACATTCTCACCCTGTGTGTACTGACTGTGTGTGAGATATACTGTACAGTGTGTAGTCACATCTACAACCTGTGTGTGTGTGTGTGTGTTACTGTCAGCCAAAACATGGTGTTGGTACTAAAGTGTCTGACCTCAGTGAAAAAGTGGATTTTCAGCAGATAGAATCATATAACACCATTTTTCATAATAATTAATGCTTCTTAATCTCCCGGATCCATGCTTCTTCTTCTTCTTCTTCTTCTTTTTTTTTGTGCAAATATGCATACACATTTATATTTTTTATAAATAAATATTTTGCTAAATATAATTTCATGCCCTCTTATGTAGTGTACGTAACTTTTTTGAATTCAAATCTTTCAATAATCTTAATCGTCATTTAGATGAAACTTGGCTGATTTAGATTTCACATGAAAATCCTTAAACCTGATATAAAAAAGTGTATTATTTCTATAAAATGCAAAATTGTTAAGATTATGCAACATGAATTTGACATGGTTACGGACACTACAGATTTTTGGCTTTTTTTAAGCTTTTACCAAAAAAAAACAAGTTACGCAACAATTATTACAGGTCATATTCTTCTAGAAGCATACACCTATTTTAGTATCAATACTCATAAAGAAATATGAATCATTTGCATTTTAAATGATTTTAGATTGAAGCAAGACAGTATAACGCTAAAAAATGGCTGTTTTTGGGGCTCATAAAATCTTCTCTTCAGAATGGCTGAAGTTAGCAATTTGAAATTTTTAGGAAAGCGAGATTGGTCACTTCCATGTTGCAGAAACTTCAGCAGTAGCTTATTTGGCCCACACACATTTTCTGTATTAAATATACTGTATACTGTAACATGAAGAAATTTTAAATCAGCACCAATACTGTGTTTTGGCCGTGGCTCTATTGCTGCTGGGTATCTGGAATTTCGTTGAGGATCAATAAAGTACAGTATATATCCATCTATCCATCCATCCATCCCTCCATTCATCTATCTATAGGACCAAAATCTCCACACATATGCACAGGAATATCAGCCAGGTTTAATCTCATGTAGACATTTCTTTTTATGCAGTAAAGCTCAGGATTAGCGTAAGATGAAGCATAGCACCGAGTGAGTGAGTGCATTAACAGTTACACTATATGGACAAAAGTACTTGACCAAACCTGTTAATCATTCAGGTGTTTCAATCAGGTCCCTTATCCCCAGTGAAGGATAATCTTAATACTTCAGCATACCAAGACATCTTGTACAGTTCTACAAGATTTTTAATTTTTTTATATAAGTTTTTTATTAACTTTGTGGCAAGAGTTTGTTGAAGGCCCTTTTCTATTCCAACATGACTGAGCCTCAGTGCACAAAGCAACGACTATAAAGACATGGTGTGATGAGTTCGGTGTGGAAGAACTTAACTGGCCCGAACACAGAGCCCTGACCTCAACCCCATCGAGCACCTTGGGATGAATTGGAACGGAGATTGTGAGCCAGACCTTCTCGTCCAACATCAGTGTCTGACCACATAAACGCTCTACGGAATGAATGGACACAAATTCCCACAAAAACACTCCAACATTTTGTGGACGGCCTTCCAAGAAGAGTGGGAGATGTTATAGCTGCAGAAGGAGGGGACCAACTCCATATTGTATAAGTGTATGTATGTATTTGGATACAATGTCATTAACAGGTTTGGGGAAATACTTTTGTCCATATAGTGTAAGTCACTGGAAGGTCCTCATAGTAATGCAAATGTGTGTGTTGTAACTTCCTCACTTTGAGTAGCTATAGGATCCTACAGCAGAGTGTGAGTGTGTCAGTGGTTCTGTACAGACACACTAGAGAGGTTGTATTATCAGCTCTCACACATGCTTTACTTAACAAACTGACACACGCATACACAGGTTTGTCTGCTTTTTCCCCCTTCACCCAATTTTATCTCAGATTAGGCATTTCCAGTTCCTCTGTCTCTGTCGTTCTTTCTGTCATGAATCAGCATTCTCGAAACAATCTGGGAAAACTCTAAAATCCAACATTTCCAGACGTGGAACCATACCGTCATCATTCACACTAGCGAGTGATGTGTGTCTGTCATGTTACTTATAAATTGTGGTACGGTGGTGTAGTGGTTAGCACTGTGGCCGCGCACCTCCAGGGTCAAGGGTTCGATTTCCACCTCAGGTGTGTGTGTGTGTGTGTTTGCGGAGTTTGCATGTTCTGGGTTTCCCCTGGGTACTCCGGTTTCCTCCCACAGTCTAAAGACAAGCAGATTAGGCTACTGGGTGTTCCCGAATTGTCCTGTAGTGTGTGTGTGTGTGTGTGCTGCAAAGGATTGGCACCCTGTCCAGGGTGTACCGCGCCTCATGCCCAAAGTTTCCTGACACAGGCTCCAGGCATCCTGCAGGATAGAAGATGAATGAATGGACATTTGCCTTTGAACTAGTAGCTTTGTTGTCTGATTTGATTATCAAAGCGAGCTAATCATAGCTACGTATCAACTGTAACGACGTACACTCACCGGAGACACCGACAATTTCTTCTGCTTCCTTCCAAGCCTGATTTTTTCTTCATAACGTCTTTATACACATATGAAAGGACAAGGTATGCTTTTCCTTACAACAGTAAATAAGAACTATTTGCAAGTTGGAAGTAAAGTTCCAATCAAATGTGAGCACTTTGTACCATAATGTATAAAAATAACCAGAATCAGAATCAGAAAGAGTTTTATTGCCAAGTACGCTTGCACGTACAAGGAATTTGTTTTAGTGACAGAACAAAACAAATGTCAAGACAAAACAGCACGACACACACACACACAAAAAAAAGGTTTTTTTTAAGAAAAACTGATGTTGGCGAATACGTGGAAATAACGGCGCGTCCTCTGACAATCATTATCCCGGATTAATATATAACATGTTGTACTTTTTTAAACTGTATATTATTAAGTTTAAGGTTGTTGAACATCCAGGAGAACAGTTTCTTCCTGTTCTCGCTTACATTATCGCTGCTTGTCTTGTCGTTACAGAGAAACCACAAAACGTACACTTGAAGATTTTTTCCCTGTAGCAGGAAATGTTAAAAAGCGCTGGAACGCTGGTTAATATAAACCCATAGTAAATATATGTCGATCACACAAATTCAGCTTAATAAACGTAAAATAAGCTCAGCTCCGTCTTCACACCGAAGTAGTGAACAACTTTTTTTTTGGTGCCAAGTCTTAAAAAAAACAAAACATTCAGGATGTCTTGGGTTTTCACACTTCCTCGTTACTGGGTGTAAAAGCGCTGAATGAGAAGTGATCATCTCCAGTGAGTGTTGCACGTCGGCTTTATAGTAAATAAATAAATAAATAAATAAATAAATGTTCTCACTTCTGCATCGCCTTTTTATTTCCAGTTCCTGTAAGTAATTACCTTTATGTGTGTAATTTTAAGCAGATGTGTAAGTTCTTTGTGTTCTTCAGCTACTGCTAGTTTCTGCATGATGTTAAGTCTGTGAACATTTGAGCAGTAGAATGTGTCGAAATGAAACGAATACATGACATTTCTTATGTTTGTATGATGAGGGATTATCTGAGCAGCTCAAGGCTCTGGGAACATGTGTTTTTCATGAGTGTGTCAGGGCGTTAAAGCAAACTCGAGTTGGTTCTATTCTCTGCAGTTCTCAGTCGTCTCTTACGGAAAAACAAAACCTCAAGTAAGCAAAAAAACAACTGTGGGCAGATATTATGCCACTGTTTCGTAACTCAACATCTCACTCTTAAAAACTCTAATATCGAGATCATATTTTAAATTTAAACATATGTTATTTTTTTCTTATCAGTTTGTTTCTGAATCTCTTATATCTCTATTATTTATTCATATTATTGTGTTTTTTGTTGTTGTTGTTTGCAGAGATGTTCACCCTAACTGAAGTGGCCTCCCTTAATGACATCCAGCCCACGTATCGAATCCTGAAGCCGTGGTGGGACGTCTTCATGGACTACCTCGGTTTCGTCATGTTGATGATTGCCATCTTTGCCGGGACGATGCAGCTAACCAAAGATCACGTGGCGTGTCTTCCCATTCTGAATGAGACTACTAATATAAACTTGTGCATGAACCCTAGTCCAGCAGAGATCTCTACATCAGCTTTAGGCAACGTACCCGTAGCCACTCCGGATCTTCCGGACAGCGCGGTGCATACAATCAGCCAGGATGCTGAGCCTAAACCCAAAGGACGCAAAACGAACATGGACTATCAGCAGTACATTTTTGTCAACCAGATGTGCTACCACGTCGCCTTGCCTTGGTACTCAAAGTACTTTCCTTACCTCGTCCTGATCCACACCATCGTGTTGATGGTAAGCAGCAATTTTTGGTTCAAATACCCAAAGACCAGCTCAAAGATCGAGCACTTCGTGTCCATCCTCGGCAGGTGCTTCGAGTCACCCTGGACCACGAAGGCACTGTCTGAAACCGCGTGCGAAGACTCTGAAGAAAACAAGCAGAGGCTCATTGCTGGACAGTCTGGTCCTAAGCAGCTGTCCACAGATAGTCAGGACATTACGGATACCAATTTGTCCCAGCCTCTGTTAGGAAACGCCAACGTGACATTCTCAGCCGAGAAGATGGTTCATGAAGGTCCAAGTATGACCATTTTAGACAAAAAAGACGGCGAGCAAGCCAAGGCGCTTTTCGAGAAAGTTCGGACTTTCCGAGCTCACGTCGAGGACAGCGACTTCATCTATAACCTCTACATGGTGCAGACGATCATAAAAGCTTTTAAGTTAATCGTAATCTTGGGTTACACATCAACTTTTGCTGCACACATCAATTTCTGTCATATATGTGAACCCAGAATCGAGCATTTAACCGGATATGATAAATTCTTCTGCACCCACAATATGGCCTTCATGCTGAAGAAGCTGCTTTTTACGTTCATGGCTATCATCGGTCTTTATTGCCTCGTGTGCCTGTATGCACTTTTCTGGCTTTTTCGAGGTTCACTCAAGGAATACTCGTTTGAAAAAGTCAGAGAGGAAAGCAGCTTCAGCGACATCCCCGATGTCAAAAACGACTTCGCATTCCTCCTCCACATGGTTGACCAGTATGACCAGTTACACTCCAAACGATTTGGCATTTTTCTGTCAGAGGTCAGTGAGAACAAGCTTCGCGAAATTAGCCTTAATCACGAATGGACGATCGAGAAACTGCGTCAGCTCGTAACCAGCAACCCTCAAGACAAGCAAGAGCTGCAGTTGTTCATGCTCTCGGGATTGCCCAGCGCTGTATTCGACCTCACCGAGCTCGAAGTTCTTAAGCTGGAACTCATCCCCGAGGTCCGGATTTCAGCCAAGGTTTCCCAGATGATGAATTTACAAGAACTTCATCTCTATAACAGTCCTGCCAAGGTGGAGCAAACAGGTTTCAGTTTCCTCCGAGATCACCTCCGCTGCCTTTATGTAAAGTTCAGCGACGTGGCAGAAATCCCTCCATGGATTTACCTCCTGAGGAGCCTCAAGGAACTTCACTTGATTGGTAGCTTGAACTCAGAGCACAACAAAATGATCGGTTTGGAATCCCTGAAAGACTTAAGGCACCTCAAGACCTTATATCTCAAAAGCAATCTCAACAAAATACCCAGCAACCTCACAGATCTTTCTCCACACCTGGTCAAGCTGATCGTGCACAACGATGGGACAAAATTGCTGATTCTGAACAGTCTGAAGAAGATGACGAGCTTGCGTGAGTTGGAGCTCCATCACTGCGACCTGGAGAGGATCCCTCATGCTATTTTCAGCTTGACAAACCTGCAAGATTTGGATTTGAAATCCAACAGCATCCACACCATCGAAGAAGTCATCAGCTTTCAGCACCTGAAGAGACTGACGTGCCTCAAGTTGTGGCACAACAAGATCGTCAGTATTCCACAGAACATAAGCCATGTGAAGAACCTCGAGTCGCTCTACCTTGGCTACAACAAACTGGTGACTCTACCAGCGGCTCTGTTTTACCTGCCAAAGCTCCGGTACCTGGATCTCGGACACAACTCCATTTCGGTGATTCCAGGCGAAGTTGGAGCTCTCCAGTACCTGCAGCACTTTGACATCACGGCGAATAAAGTAGAGGTTCTTCCCAAACAGCTATTCAGATGTACCAAGCTGAAAGTTCTGCTTGTGGGGAACAACAGCATCACCCTGCTTCCAGAATCCATTGGACAGTTAACGCAGCTAGTGCAACTCGACGTGAAAGGGAACTGCTTGGATCACCTTCCGTACCAGCTTAGTCAATGTCAACATCTTAATAAAAACTCGTTCGTTGTGGAGGATCACCTTTTTGACGCACTTCCGCTTGAGGTGAAAGAGAGCATGACTGAGGCGCCAACATTTACAGCTTAGCTGACTTTATCGATTTCCCGTTTATTCTTTTTTGCTAAAGCAGCATATCGACTGAACTAGAAACTTCACCAGACAGAAACGCTAACTCACTGAAGGGGACAGGGCGCAGGATGTTGAATAGACACTACTGCTTCTAGTTATTTCTGCATGCTGACTTCTTGCTAGGATTTACGTTTGTTAGCAATGTTAGCGTCTCTGATAGGAGTGCAAATAATAACACGTCCATTATCTGTGTAGAACATCTAAGCATCTGTTTGTTGCTTTTGTTTGATCCAGGAAATGTTCCCCTCTCTCTCTCTCTCTCGATATCCAGTGCAGTGAAAAAGTATTTGTATAAAAGTATCCTTTTAAACGTTTTTTGCATATTTGTCACGCATAAATGATTTGAGATGCTCAAAAACCCTCCAGAGCCTCCTCTTTAGAGTCGTTACTGTCAATTACTTTCTTATCTGTTCTTGAGTTTCTTTAGATTGTGAAGCTTTTATAGATTTTTAATGTGTCTCACTTTGTCAGACCGGTTATATTTAAGTGATTTCTTGATTCAGTTCATGGTGTGGCAAGTGAAATTGAACTCCGTTTCCAAAAATCACACTTCATTCATGATTTAGTAATTTCTTTTTCCTTCTGTGGGGCGAGGCAGGTTTGGACAGCCTTTCTCCCGTAATAAATAAAACAATCATTTAAAAACATGCATTTTGTAATTAACTCATTTTGAAAGTAAATTTTATATTTACTTAATCTTTATGTAATATTATTTTTTAAATTGATGATCTCAATCATTTAATGATTGATTCAGACTACACAAGTTCACAATAAATTAGAAGTATATTCATAAAAATGACGAGTGACACTATTTGGTGCAGCCTGTAATTTTGGTATGCTAATTAGGCCCAACCTCTCTTCCATGGCACTGAGATCACATGACCTGAGACCTTCGTCAAAACAGCCATCATGGCGAGGACACACACGCAAGCTTTTTACAGAATCTGGCAAAAAAACAACCCTGCACTTGTTTATGTTTGTGCGTCCTCATGTTTGTTTTGACACCTTGTCCCCTGACATTGCATTTGCATACTTATTAATATTCATTAGCATCTGCCATGATGGGCGTCTACACACGATCAGCCTGTATTTCAGTGTTTAAACAACACGGTGTATTTGCTATAGTGACGTTTTTATTTTTAACTATTTTTTTTCTTCTGCATTTTAACACATTCTTACACACATGATAAGTTTGAGGACCATGTATGATCTGTGTCAATCTTTAAGTGTGACAAATATGCAAAATAAATGAAAACAGGAAGGGGGTAAATAGTTTTTCACAGTACTGTGTACACGGGTATTTATCTTAACCGGACACTTCAGCGATGTGCACAAAAGTTTCAAATGCTCCGGTGACTCGGCTTAATCACAAAAGTCAAACACGCACAGTTTTCTAATGATTTCTTTTTACTATTTATTATTATTAATTAAACAATCATCAGTTTGGGATCATGTTTTTCCCTGGAATGATGTCCGTAAAGCTGGAATATTAATAATAATAATAATAATAATAATAATTAAATTCCACTTTAGACTTTGTTAGTCATCGGGCTGCATGAAAAAACCTGAACCAGAACAAATCCCACTGTGATGATTTTGACCCAGATGGCGATTGCAGTTTAAACTACGACATGTTACGATTAAACTATGATTAAATTATTTCATATTCAAACATATTCATTGAGGCCAAATAACAGCACAAATACTCTAAATATTACTAAGATGACGTTTGCCAATATTTATTTATCACTTATATTTATATTATGCAGTTTGTTATGATTAAATAATTGTAAATATTGTAATTTAGTTTTTCATGTGATTAATTGTTAAATGTGATTACTTATCTGTTGCTATGTATTATAGATTTATAGAAGATTATAGATTTTCCGTAATTGAGTGGCATGGCGGCTCAGCGTGTGTGTGTGTGGAGTTTGCATGTTCTCCACATGATTGGTGGGTTTACTTGCCATTTTCATGTTGCCCATGATGTGTGTGTGTGTGTGTGTGTTGTCCCCTGAGATCCCTGTGATATTCTATATAAGCAGTATGAACGTTATGGGAGAGGAACAGATGAATCTTACGTACAGTAAACGCTGATCTGAAATCGAGATGCTGGAGCTTTCGTGAAAACTCGCTCCTAAAAACTAAAACAGCAAACCTCAGCTACTAAACACCCCTACATTTGGTATAACACAGAAATTTGTATAGGGTTTGATTTTTATTATTATTTTTTTTCACTAAAATGCTCCTGTAAATTTGTATTATTTTTTTGCCCTGTAATGGTCGTCCAGGTTACTGTATCTCTGATTGATGATGATTTGCATCATATTAAAACCTGCGTGCGATGCCTTTTTTTTTTTCTCCACCCAATTTGTTATGAACTTCCTCGACAGCTCATAAAGCTGTAAAACTGGCGGCGGCTGATAAGGACGATATCTGGAGAGTTTGCAGCATGAACACACACCCTTTCACACCCTTTCACACAAAGCTATAAGACTGCTGCTTAGAATTTCACTACACAACGCACGAGGCACAAACTGATCATTATAATTCACACATGCTTCTTCCGATTTTTTTATTTTTATTTTATTTATTTTTTGATTGTGTAGAGCTGCTTTGCAACAATGAGCGCTGTTAAAAACTGAATATATATGAAACGACTTGGTTTAAGTTCAAAACCAGCTCAGGTTATTTATCTCACTTTTTTTTAAACCCCTGAACGTTTCATTTAATTTGAATAAAACACAGCTGTGTTTAAACAAACTCTTTTTAAGTTGCGGCCAAAACTAAGAATTCTGCTCGTTTGGTGGCGTTAGCGTTACCCGCTCGTCGACGGAAACATGACAGGAAGCAGGCAGCGCGGTGCTGCAGGGCAGGAAACCATTTCTTCCTCTCCGAGAGCTCAGGATCCTCTCACCCGGACACTTCGTTACTCTGAAACAACGCTGCAGCTTTAAGGAACAAAACCAGCAGGTGTCAGTCGATGTGATTCCAGTTTGATGTTAACGAGCCAAGAGATATCGTGTGTAACGTACAACATGGTGTGTGTTTTAGGGGGTGTTTACACCTGGTTTGGACCGAAGCATAAAACGATACGTTAGTTTTGGTTCTCTTAGCGTTCACGCTGACATTTTCTCCATCGGACCAGAAGACACAGCAGAGGACGAGAGGATTAAATACAGTGGTGTCTTTACCTGCTGAAAACCAGATGGTCAATAAACACGTTTTCATTTTTGCAACCAGCTTTTATCCACACAGTCACCCGCAGCAACCATCCCACATAAATTATGAATCATTTTTGAATAATTAATTTAAAAAGGCAAGCGGCGATCATTAATCCTATGATAGACAGGTGCGTGATGGTACGGCACGGCTGCGTTCAACAACGAGAACGCTAACGAACATGACATTTCATTAAACCGTTCAACCGTGCTACTGTACGTTCCTGAATGTTTCACACGTGTTCTTGTTATTGAACTCAGCTCCATCTCGTGCACGTGTCCATTTTCATGAACGTCTCCAGTTGGATGCTCATTAAATTTAACATTTAATTTAGCAGTGTTAAATTTATTAATGACGTTGAGGGTATTTATTTTTTTAATCTCAGCAGCTTTGGAAACTAGTTCAGAGCCGTGCTAACGCGCATGCCGTAGCTAGGACATTCCCTTACGCACGGCCTGTCTAAATGCTTCCTTTACATCAAAGCGGACCAGCTGCGTCCACATTTCAATCGAGACGCGGGACTGAGACCCTCCTTTTCACAGCGTTCAGACTTGTCCAAGTGAACCGCACTAACAGAACCACACCAGGGCTCACAATAATCGAACCAAACAGGTCAAGTGTGAACACACCCATAGACAGCATGCTAAAGTGGTGGTGCAAAATGTTACGCTAATACAGCGAGTAAATTTTAACACTTTCTGCAGATGATTGTGTGTGTGTGTGTAAATGCTCTTACTTTCACAACACAGCTCTGGTTTCTGCTGGACATTCGCTACATGTAACTACACTAAGCGTTCGAGTGATCGCCCATCGCGCTCATTCAGGGTGTTGTAACGGTGTTTTGGTGAAGCTGAAGGTTCAACACCATTTTCCAATTCCTGTCATTTCATCTTCCTTGTTGTTGTGTGTTTGCGTGATACAGGCCCGTCCTGGAAATGTCAGAAACCTGAAGCTTTTGCATTGAAAACACAATCTGTTTACGTTGTTACTATGGAAATGCTAACATTACAGTGAGTGCAGTAACAGGTCCTGACCAATCAGAGTCGAGGACTGAACGGCATCATGAGTTAATACACACTAACAGGATGAGGTCAGTTTGTTTTATATCAGAAGCAGAAGACATCGAAAACTTCTGTTTATTTCTCACGACAAAAAAAAAAGGGGGGGAAAAAAAAGAAGAGAAAATCTTTCAACATTTACATTTCGACATAAATTATTTAAAATTGTTCATGATAAAAAATAACAGTAAAAATAACTGGACATGAGTAACAGTTGACGGCTCTTTTTTTTGTTCCAGCACTACTGGCAGAACGTTACGTTACAGATCCATGGACGACGTTCCAAACGAAGGGATGAGACGAGGCGAGTCGAGTCATAACTAGGGATGTGCCGATAATCGTCTCTACGATACATCACAATATTTAACATCTTATCAGTATTATGTTTGGGGGAAACAAAAAAAATTGATTGTGATATCGTAAATTGTGATAAAATATCCGGCAGCTTGTGTGTTTATGATCATCATCATCATCATCATCATCAGCACATGTCTAGTTATAACACACACTAAAATAGTGACTAGATTTTTATTTCACATTAATCATAAATCATTATTAAAAAAAAAAAAAAAAATCATCATATGGAAATATATCTACTATTTATTCTTATACATTTGCACCATACAAGTTTAACAAGAGTGAGGGCTAAAAGTTTAAACCAGGTCAGAATTTGTCCTTTAAAAAGATTTAACCGTAATAAAAATGGATACAGGTTTCTGTAGCGCTTTGTTTTTTGTTTGTTTTTAATTCCTTAAATAAAACCCACCGTATGTCAAGCGTCTGAGGTAACAGTTGTGTTTTGGTGTCTTGGTCGCCACTGAAATCTGAAGATCATCATCAATAAACGCGTCCCTATAAAATACCAGGACGATGTAACGTCGTATAAAAAGAACGGCCGCGTTAAAGAGCTGAATGTCGCGGCGAGCCGATGAGAGGAAAAGTTCAAGGACTCGACACGTAGAAACTCCTGACGAGGTGAAAATGAGAAAGTCGTTAGACGGATGACACCGGGGTCGGCTGGTCGGCCTTACGGGGACGTCTCAGGGGGCGTGTGCGTGCTCGCCTCACTCGGGACGCAGGTGACCTCCACCATGGCCGCGCCCGTGTGCGGCACCGCCGTGTTCATGATGTGTCTCTGTAGATGCTTCACCCAGTCCTCCTGCACGGAGAGCGGCCCCTGGAAGACCAGATCACAAAACCTGCACGCAGGGAAAAAACATTTATACCGAATCGATCGAGAAAAATTCATTAAACTGGTAACGTTAACACATGGGGGTCAACACAGGAGTTATTATATGTTGTTAATATGTTGTACTCATCATCATCATCATCCTTCAATGTACCTGCAGGTGAGTCTGTAAATTTCCTCCGGTGTGTGTAGCAACGGGTGAGTTTTCTTCTTAGACCCTGACCGTGACCTCTGCTTCCTTTTACAGTCATAAGCTAAAACATACAGACATCAACACAAGAATACACATGATGTATGGTTTGTTTATTTTACATAACCATTTTACATCAATAGAGGCAAAAGCACTGTGCTTTATGTCAACAGGGGCCCTGTTGACTGTTCCCAAGCACCAAGCTTTTTTTTGTTTGTTATATCAACAGGGGCCCAAGCACCAAGTTTTTTTTGTCTGTTTATTTAAAATAA
>JAQMYK010000003.1:1262048-1273885 GCA_030014345.1 Clarias buthupogon
ACGTGTACACCACTTTGTATTGGTCTTTCACGTGGAATTCCAATAAAATTGATTCATGTTTGTGGCTGTAATGTGACCAAATGTGGAAAAGTTCAAGGGGGCCGAATACTTTTGCAAGCCACTGTATTTAATTTTTCGTGCGGAAAGATGGAAAAGTACTCATAGCGCCAAAACTCGCAGTGAATCATGATGAACTGTACTTACGGCCACCGCGTGAAACCGCGTAGGTGAGATAGGGGTATTAACGTTCCAGCTCACAAAATTAACTGAACAGCCATCCAGCACTTTGGAAGTTTTGATAACTGTCATCTTCAGGGGAGCTATTTATATATATGAAATCCATAAAAGCAACCTGACAATAAGTGAAAATTGACATGGACATCTCACAGAATAAGTCTGGTAGGAAAAAAACCCAGATAACCCGATTCCCCCTCCCCCCCAATCACCTACAAGAACATGAGACCCTTTGAAAACAAATCTACACATTAAGTGTTTGTGTTGGGAACTCTACAGAGACAACAGCTCACGTTCCCGCCAAACCCACCATACTAAAGTCACTCAAATAGCGCATTATGATATATCGTAAAATGAGGAATAACATGATAATAACAGTAAGAACAAGAAGAACCGGCAAAGGTAATAATATTAGACGCTTCTCTTAAAATGCAACTGAGCAACACAAGCTCACAATTGAGTAAGAGCAATATTATTAATTAAAAGATATGATAAAATAATAATAATAATAATAATAATAACAACAGTAAAATAAATACATTTTTAAAAAAGAGAGAAGGAAACCTTAACGGTGCATTAATAATAAAATCTGTGATGATCTTGACTGAATAGTACCTTGTACGTCCTCTGGGAGGAGCTAAAAACAATGCAAATAAAAAGGTCACTGCTCCACTCAAGCGCGGTCTAGGCTGGAAAACGGTATAGACGGATAGAAGTTAAGTGTTTGCATAATTTTCAAGCCTCTGTGGGGATAATGTTCTTCTTGATATACCTCATGGCTTCCTCTGCATCTGTAAACACCTTTTCTCTTTCGTCATGTGAAACACGTAAACGGGCTGGGTATAGAATGCCAAACCGGACGCCCTGACGATTACGTAGTAATTTCCGAGCCTCCGTAAACGCAGCCCTGGCTTTGACAACGCTCGCAGTATAATCCGGATAGATGGCAACCGATCCTCCGTTAAATCTCAGCGGAGCCCAAGCGCGCGCACGGCTCAACACCTCGACACAGTCTTGGTGATAGTGAATTTTAGCCATGATGACACGCGGTTTTCCATCTGATCTTCTTGGAGCCTGAATTCTATGCGAGTGGTCCACAAGCACATCCTTCTCCATTTGTAGTGTTTCTTTCAGCAGCCTCGAAACAAACACAGTAGAGTTTGATCCCTCCGTCTCAGCTACCCCCACTATCCTGATATTACACCTTCTCATCCTTCCCTCCAGCTATCTCTGTTTTCAAACAAGTAACCACAGATTTCAAAGTTGTCACCTCGTCCGACCACGTTGATAGGCCGCCTTCCACCTCCTGTATCACGGTCTTCATTTGTTCGATTTCGGAGTGAAACGCCGCCGCATTATTTATAATTTCCCTTTTAAGGGAGCTGAAATCATCGGCAAGCGTATTTTTCAGTTCAGCCTTAATTACTGCTGAGATGTCTTCTTTTCATAAGCGAAGGATCTTGGATTTCAAGGCCTCAGCATCCATTTTCTCTGGACTGCCCAGAGGGGGTGGTGTTACTCGAGAGCACGAAGACGAGGCGACGTTGGGCCCAGTGTTGGATGATGCGTCGTATTTATATTAGCGTAGTTTTTCCGCCATTGACTCGCATATTAATTTTCCCCTTATTTCAACGCGAAAATCATATCAAAGTTTATATAGTGTTTTGTAAAATAAAGCGCTTATTTATATAAAAAAACAAGAGTTCGGCGAGAGCACGAGCCAAACACGTCCTACTCCATTGCCATGCAAGAGCGCCCCCCCCTGAAGTGATCAGATTATCTGAAGTGATTTAATTATGTAACTCAAGCACCGTCAGGTAGCATCGTCATCTAGCACCTTCAGGGTCAAGGGTTCGATTCCCACCTCTGGATCTGTGTGTGTGGAGTTTGCATGTTCTCCCCATGCATGGCTAACTCCCAGATGGTATCCTGGGATAAGTGTTCTAGAAGATGAATGAACGCATTTGAGGTGGTAAAATGTTGCAGTCCATCTATGATCCTCTAAACTATTGACGCCGCCCATCATCCTGTGTGGTATGAGCGAATTAGTTACTAATTGTAATAAAATTGAAAGAAAAATTTAATCAGGATGTTTATTTTAAAGAATCGCAGTACAAATCGAATCAGCACATGGGAATCGTGATCATATCGTATCGAGAGGTCCCTGATGATCAACAGCGCAACATTTCTACAACAGTACTGTCAGTTCAGAAGTTGCACACTTCTAAGGTAAAAAAACGAGCATCATAATGACAAAATGTTCAATAAGTCATTATTTTCCACATCATTAAAGGAACATCTGGACCAGAGCTCCTCCGTCCTGTGTCTGAAATACGTATCCTTTTCCCAGAATGCTTTGCTGAGGGATCCGTGTTAAAACGTCTCCTATTGTGTAAAGTTTCCCTTAGTGATATTCACTCAGCGGTTAAATTCCGGAGCGTCTTCAACGAGTTCCCATACTTCAACTACGTGCAGTCTAAAGCACTGGATGACGTGAGTGTCACTCGTTATTTTGGTAACCAATAATCAATCCACTGTTTGTTTGTTGTAGCACTGATTCCTGCTGTGTTTCAGGTTCTTTACAGCAGCAGGAGCTTCGTCGCCTGCGCCCCCACCGGCTCGGGGAAGACGGTGCTGTTTGAGCTGGCGATCATCAGGGTGCTAATGGAAACAACGGAACCTTGGCACGACGTCAAAGCCGTCTACAGTGGGTCGCGTTAAACAATCGGCGCAGTTTCTTTTTTTTATATTAAAGCAGACGTTTGATTGATTTTTTTTTCTCCGTTTGTTTGAAGTTGATTGATTATTGTCTGTGGAGTGTTTTATTGCTCTTATACTCCAGGAATCGAGCAATTAACAAAAATTAACAACACATGATCATTTTGTCTCCCCGCCCCCACCCAACCCCCCACAGTGGCTCCCATTAAAGCTCTCTGCAGTCAGCGATACGAAAACTGGAAGCATAAATTCGGGCCGCTGGGACTCAACTGCAAAGAGCTGACAGGAGACACCGAGATCGACGACTATTTCGAAATCCAGGACGCCCATCTCATCATGACCACACCAGTGAAGTTTAAAACTTACACTTTTTTTTTTGTTTTTGTCCAGAATAAGACAGTGTTATTGATGCTCCTTTGATGTTCCTCTGTGAAGGAAAAGTGGGACAGCATGACCAGGAAGTGGAGAGATAACGTTTTACTGCACTCTGTCCGGCTCTTCCTGATTGACGAGGTCTGCTGGGTCGACACGTTACTACCGGAGCAGTTAGCCGAGTGTTCAGAGCTTTAACCCGTCTCTCTCTCTCTATTTCTCTCTCTCTCTGTTTCTGCACCGTGCTGTAGATCCACGTGGTGAAAGACGTGACGCGAGGAGCCACTCTGGAGGTCGTGGTGAGCAGAATGAAGACCATGCAATCGTACCGCACCGCTGAGGATCCACACGCGAAGGCCTGCATGAGATTCTTAGCCGTCTCAGCCACCATCCCAAACCTCAAGGATGTACGCAGGGGCAACAGTGGACGAGGGGATGGATGGACAGATGGCGAGACAGACAGAGAGACAGACAGACAAACAGATAGATAGATAGATAGATAGATAGATAGATAGATAGATAGATAGATAGATAGATAGCTAGGCCAACAAAGATAGATAGAGATAGATAGACATATAGGCAGACAGATACATAAAGACTGATGGATGGAGTGACAAACTGAGAGAAAGACCAAAATAGATAGATAGACAAACACCACAACAGATGAATGCATCAAAGGAGGTACAGACAGATAGACCAAGATGAAAGTACAGGCAGATAGATAGATAGATAGATGGATAGATGGATAGATAGATAACAATCAATAAAAAGTAGATTGAAGGATGGGCAGCCAAACAGATCAATTAATCTATAGATGGATTATAGATAGATTAATGGATGGACGAATAGAAAACGATAAATAGATAAATAAATAGTATAAATAAACAGATAAATAATAGCGTAGATAAACAAAGAAGGAGGACAGACTCATAGATGGATGATAAATAGAAGAAAATAAAGGCAGACAGATATACAAAGATGGATGGACAGACAGACAGACAGGTCTCTAGATAGATACAGTAGATAGACATGGATAGAAGGTAGATCGAAGGTCAGGTAGCCAAACACAACATCCAATTAATGGATAGATGGATTGAGAAGATGGATTATAGTTAGAGTGAGGGGGAGGATGAATAGACAAATGGAGTGATGGATGGATGAATAGAAAAGTACAGATAGAAAGTAGACCGACAAAGGTGGATGATTGATAGATGGACATATATGCAGATAGATACACAAAGACAAACACCACAACAAAGATAGATAGACCAAGGTAGATGTAAGAGATAGATTGGAGGATGGGTAATCCAACAGACCAATGGATCTATAGATAGATTATAAAAAGATGTTGATATACAGACATATAGATAAAAATAGAAAAATGGAGTGTACAATATCCAAATATATGGATAGATAAATACACAGATAGATGATAGATAAACAGAAATATAGGGAGACAGATGAAGAAAGACAGATTTACTGGCAGACAGAGAGAGACAGGTCTGTAGATAGATAGATAGGTAGATAGTACCTATCTACAATGTAAAAGAAGTAGATTGAAGATAGATGGATGGAAAAGTTGGATGACAAATGGGAGTAAAAATCCATAGACAAACAGTAATGAATTGATGAATAGACAAAACAGATAAATGAATGAATGGACAGACAGGAGACTAAGAGCAGGTGAATGATAGAGAACGTGTATAACTCTAGCAGACTGTAAAAGTGAAACGCCAGTGATATATGTGTGTTGTGCGCTGTATTGTGAATTAAATATTAATATTAATAAGCGTCACTGTGATGATTGCGCAGATATCCGAGTGGCTGTCGGACGAGTCGGGTCCAGCCGCTTGTTTGGAGATGGACGAGAGCCACAGGCCGGTGAAACTGAGGAAAGTGGTGTTGGGGTTCCCGTGTGGAAACAAACAGAACGAATTCAAGTTCGACCTGTCGCTCAACTACAAGATGGCCAGCATCATTCAGACGTACTCCGAGCAGAAACCAACGCTGGTGGTGAGGGACCGCGAACCCGCGCTTCACGTTATTGTTTCTATCCGACACTGGAGACTCCTTACAGAAACGTTACATGAACAGAAAACATAATACAAAGTATGTGTGTGTGTTTTATGTTCATTCTTTTTAAATGATTTATATTTTTTCTTTATTTGCTCACATTAAAGTTTTGTTCAACAAGAAAAGGAGTTCAGCAGTCCGCTGCGGTGCTCGCCAAGGACGCCAGATTCATCATGAGTATCGATCACAGACAGAGGTGCGCTTACTTTCTCACACTGTCTCCCTTAGATATCTTTTGATTTTGATTATAAATCCATAGTCAGTAATAATAATATTAATCACTTTATTCCTTCACAGGCTGATGAAATATGCCAACTCTATTCTTGATACCAAACTCAGAGGTGTGTGTGTGTGTGTGTGTGTGTGAATACTTGACATTTGTAATGAGATGTTATTTTGTTCATGCGTGTCCACGTGTCCTTTTATATCTGTTCTCTCTAAGATCTGATCATGTGTGGTGTGGGATATCATCACGCCGGCGTCAGCGTGTCGGACAGAAAACTGGTGGAGGACGCGTTCACAGTCGGCGACCTGCCCGTCCTCTGTGGGTGGAGCAGTTTTCACGTCTTTCACTTCCTGAAAGGAAACAGATCATTTATACTTATACATACTGTATGTTAAAATATTTAACGGTTGTTTACAGGTAGTCCCCAATTTACGAACGAGTTCTGTTCCGGGAGCACGTTCGTAAGTCGGATTTGTTTTTAAGTCCGACAAAGTGAGTCTTATACATCTTTGAAACAAATATACAATGGAAAGTACACCAATCCACTTGACTAAATCTCTGTCCCCGTTCCTCACACAGAGACATCACACAGTGTTGTCTCTGTGCTTTTAAATCAATGGGGGGGGGGGGGGGAAGGGGGGTTGGGGGAATCCCGGACGCCATTTTTTGACATGGTTACGGACACTACAGATTTTTTTTTTGCTTTTTAAGCTTTTAAGCAACATTTTTACAGGTCATATGCTTCTAGAAGCGTAAACCAATTTTAGTATCAATACTTCTAAAGAAATATGAATAATTTTGCATTTTAAATGATTATTGTTTGATGTGAGAAGGTATAATGCTGAAAAATGGCCATTTTTTGTGCTCAAATTAAATCATCTCTTCAAAACGGCTGAAGTTACAAACTTGCAAGATTGTTCAGTTCCATGTTGCATAAACATGAGAAGTAGCTTTTTCGGCACACGCATTTTTTGTATTATATGTATAAAATTCTAAATAAAATCAGCACCAATACTGGGTTTTGTACTGTATGTTGTGGACTCTCTCAGTCACCACCAGCACCTTGGCGATGGGTGTGAATCTGCCAGCTCACCTGGTGGTCATCAAATCTACCATGCACTACGTGGGCGGAGCCTGTGAGGAGTACAGCGAAGCCGACATGCTGCAGATGATCGGTCGAGCGGGCAGACCCCAGGTACCGGACCTTACAGTGTGTTAGAAAAGCAGTGAAAATTAACTGTACACTGTGTAGAAGCCTGATGTACGGTTCATAAAGTACACACCGGTTACGTTTAAAAGAGGAATTCAGGTTTTATAGGACCTCAGAGGATCTTATTACGCTGTATGTATGATCATTTTAATGGCAGAAAAATAAATAAATTAAATAAAAAGAAACAGCTGAAAATCTTTTTAGCATGGAACATTTTTTCACTTTTTCTAGTCATGTGACTGAGACTCATTAAACTATTTGAGGAAGAAGAAGTAAGAGAACAGGAAGCGCTTTATGCGATTACAGAAGAGAAAATAAAGTGGCATGAAGTTCACACAGGACAGCAGGGTGAAGGAGGGCAAGGAGTCACATGAGTTTTATAGACTTTACATGAGTTTGCATGAATTAACCTTGAGCAATACTTCCACTTTTATTCAGTGTAACAAATCATGTATATTTCAAAGCAAAATTATTTATATACTGTACTTCTGCATCATATTCAATTTGTAGCCTTATAGTCATCCTGTAAAGCGTTTTGATTCTTGTACACATTAAAAAAATTTAATACGGTATGGCTAATATGCCTTCAAAAATTAAATAAAATTCTAATTAAAAAAACTTTATATTACTCAGAATTTCTTTTTTAATTGACAGGCAATAAGATTATTTAGTTTGCCAGACGTGTTGTTAGTGCTAAGGAGTGATTGTTTAAAAATATTATTTTATACATGATCATTTTTTAAATATATAACCTTGACACATAACTGCCTCATACGTTTCTTAAGTAAACCTGAGGAAACCTCAGAAATCAGAAATACAACTGTGTTCATTGAATTATTATAAATGCTTATGTTTGTTGTTGGCCAATAATTCACAAAGTGAACGTTTTTAAAAAACAGAATTCACTGTGTTGCTCAGTGGGTCTTATCACAATAGTGTAGTCACAATGAGACACAACGAGCCTGGGTTCCACTAATGATAAGAATAATAAGAATAATCTCCAAATCTGAATAACCTTTGATAAATCCATTCGATAGCAAAACAATTAGCTGCTGTATCTGTTCATTTCTTCTAGTTTGGTGTTTGCCCCGCATGAGGGTAAGAGTGAATGATTTTCTGAAGTTTAGCGTTCATGTTCTGGAGGTTACTGGCTTAATCAGAAAGTGCGACAGAAACGCAAATACTGCTTCCATGTCTGTGATAAAAAAAACAACTAAACTTAATTTTAATTCATATTTAGATTCATATTTCCAGCAGATTAAATGCCTCACAGCGAGCAGAAACACATAAAAAGAAGTAAAATTCTGCTTAAACACTTATCAGATCAAATTAGAGTCTGTCTAAACACTTATGTTGGAATTTTAATCTGTAAAGCTGCTTTGCATTAAAAGCACTATATAGATAAAAGTAAATTACATTGAAATTAATAAAATCTTTAACCAGAGTGTTTTAGATCAGATTGTAGAATTATTATCCATATAGTGTCAATATGTTCCATAATAGGTCGTTAGCTTTTATCCTTCCTGTTTCAGTTCGACTCATCGGCCACTGCTGTGATCCTGACCCGCACTCAGACCAGAGACAAGTACCTGCAGTTACTGAGCGGTTCAGAGACCATTGAGAGCAGGTACGGCCGCATGCGGACTGTCTCTATCATTGTGTAATCAGTGGATTGATTTGGTACATAAACACCTGAGATCATTAGATATGGAAAAAAGAAAACGCCTCGGTCACAAGATGTCAATCATCTGCTTTAAACTGGATTCTGTACACATTCATATACAACATAATGCTGATGTAGGGATATAGACAGAACAACCATTAAACACACGCTCCACTCCTTTTCTTTACGGAATAATACATATATAAAAGATATATATTTTTCAAATTATTTACAAATCGAAACTCCTAAGCGTTCACCTTTAATGCTTTGAAGTCTCGAAATTTGTCTTCCTGCAAGCCTTTCCCATCAAAAGTCATATTATTAGTTGACTGGAATTGGCCTGCGTGTAATTAATAGTGTCACATGATCTCAGTATAAGTGCCACTGTTTCTGGAAGAACCTCGAATTTACCTAAAACAGCATTTTGAAGACCAAAGAGCTATTTAAATAAGTCCAGGACAAGTTTTGGTTAAACATTTTTTTGATGCAACCGCCATCATGCTTTATTATATGTTGGTGATCCCGACGTGATCACCACGTGAGTGTTTTTTTAATTAATTAATTAATTTTTCTAACAAACATTTCACTATCCAAGTTGCTTTTTAGAGTCTCATCAAGAAATCCAAATTTGGATGAGCAATTAGGAGACACCTCCAGCCTCACTCGCAGGAACATAATACAGTACACAGTACAGTCACATGACGAGTCTGATTTTCTGATTCTTTTCATTGTCTTCTAATTCAATAAATTGTCTTTAAGCTTGCACACAAACCTGGTCGAGCACCTGAACGCCGAGATCGTCCTTTATACCATCTCCGACGTCAACATGGCTTTAGACTGGATTCGCTCCACGTTCCTCTACATCCGAGCATTGAAGAATCCCAAACACTATGGTACAACAGAATGTTTCAGATTGCTATATATTCATTTGGCATGTTGTGAATTTATCGCTCACATTCACCTTTTCAGGTTTTTCTATGGATCTCAACAAGTGTGGAATTGAAACCAAACTACAAGGTCTGACTGAAAGCTGGAGTTGACTGGAGTTTACAGTGTTGTCTAAAGTGATTAATTAACGACTGATTCACTTATTACAGTTGTGCTGTTGTTTAGAGCTTTGTTTAAGAAACCTGAACGCGCTGGCTTCTTACAATCTGATCACAATGGATGAGGATATAAACATCAAACCTACAGGTGAGGGATTGGTTTCAGGTTGTGCTGGTTTCCAGGCTAAATTTTAATTGTAAAATGCATAATAAAACTACCTGGAAACTAAGGTTATAGTATAAATAAAAAGGAAAAAATGGCCAAACAGATTGGCTTACCACTAGTTCTTGCCACGTGACTGTGAGGATTTTTGTTCATTCAATGAGTTCACATACTTTTGGCGCATTATCAACTACTGACAGATTTGTACTGATTAGTTAAATCTCTTGTACACAGAGAGTGGGAAGCTGATGGCTCGATATTGTGTTGCATTTGACACCATGAAGCAGTTTATGAAGGTGACTGGTACAGAAACCCTGTCTGAACTGGTGAGACATTGTCTGTTTTATTCTTAACTAATTCAGCATATCAGGATAGAACAATATCACACTCGAGGTCGTGACGTTGTACTAAATATCAGCACTGCAATAGTAGGCATGAGGGTGAAGCCAGAGTACTGAAAATATCATAGCCATGCTGACATACAGTACAGTATAACAGCACGACCTCCAGTGAGATATTGGTTTTATACTGTGTAGCAGTTCCATAAACACTATTTATTATCAACAGATTATGATTTGATTCTTTATTTAACCAGTTATTTTGGCGGAGCTGGCAAGCAACAGGTAGCGAGTGACAGTTAGTGTAATTAACAGGAGGTGAAAGAAGTTAGTGGTACTCTTAGTGGTACTCTGTAGTCAAAATGTGAGGTGAATAAACCATGCAAGTGGTGGACAGTCCTGAAAAACCTCCACTTTAGAAACCAGCTCCATTAACTTCCAGGGTTTCTGGGTTGAATCTTAAATGGTGTTAAATGGAAAGCTAGTGCTCTATGTAGGGTGTACAATCCCTTGTCCCACACACTCAATAGTACCCTTGATCAGGGGTTAGAGAGGGACTCAGTGCTGCGGACCGTACAGACCTACTCTCATCCACAGTTAGTGTAATTAACCGCTGTACAACACCTGGGACACGCCCAGTACATACATATAGTTACACCTCACAGTGCTGTTACTGTCTATTATCAGCACTCATGTAATAACGCTTCTCGTTCAATCAGATTACTCATAACTAACTGCTGTATGATTATATAATATGATAGTGATATGTTAATCGTCGTAGGTTTATTAATTTTATATACTCTCTGTAGCTTAGAGTTCACCCAGACAAAACCTGTGAGTTGTTTGCCTTGTACTTGTGTCAGATTGATATAATATCTAAGGTGAAGGAGTTCAGTGACGTCCAGCTGCGGGTCAGTGAGAAGAGAACCCTGAACATGCTGAATAAAGATAAGAACAGGGTCACTATCAGGTCAGCACAACTACTTCAACATGTTCCTCTTAGAAATAACACTTCTCAGACTTTAAGTAAATTGAGATGAACCCACTTGATCTGTTTCTAAGGTATCCGATGGAAGGAAAGATCAAAAGCAATGACATGAAAGTGAACTGGTATGTTTTAAACTCTCAATTATTTTCAAGTACAGCCTTTTTTTCTGTTTATTCTGTAATGTCCAGCTGTTCAAAATTTTCATCTTAACAAATACAGTCTAGATTCAATGTGTGTAAAGTGAAATATTTTTAGACTTTTTAATTTTCCGTGACATTCCGTGAGAACGGTGAATGGATGCTTTGCCCTCTCCAACCAATGGCGCCATTCCTCAAAGGCGGCCTTCATGGCGAGTAACTCCCGATTGCCGACATCATAGTTCTGTTCAGTGGGGGAGAGTTTGTGAGAAAAGAAGGCACAGGGATACATCTTAGGAGGATAGCCTTGTCTTTGTGAGAGTACAGCGCCAATGCCCGTGTTTGAGGCATTGAAGGACTGACTGGACATGATTTACATGATCGTGGAAGGAGTCTGAATAGATAAGAATATCATCAATGTAAACAATGACCCAGCGGTTGAGCATGTTCCTGAAGACGTCATTAAGGCCTGAAACACAGACGGACTATTTACCAGTTCCAAGGGCATAACGAGGTACTCATAATGACCAGTGGTGATTGAAAAGCCCATTTTCCATTCTGATATTGGAAACAAATATCTGTCGCTACAAAACACAATGTCATCTGCAAACATCATAGTCCATGGAGACTCCTGTCTTACCTCATCTGTCATCCTGTCCATCACCAGAG
>JAQMYK010000003.1:1315473-1327156 GCA_030014345.1 Clarias buthupogon
ACACTCGACTATAGTCCACTCCACTAGACTATACTCCACTCCACTCCACTATACTCCACTCCACTATACTCCACTATACTCCACTCCACTATACTCCACTCCACTATACTATACTCCACTCCACTATACTCCACTCCACTATACTATACTCCACTATACTATACTCCACTCCACTATACTACACTACACTATACTACACTACACTATACTCCACTCCACTACA
This sequence comes from Clarias buthupogon, assembly GCA_030014345.1. Taxonomy (NCBI): domain Eukaryota; kingdom Metazoa; phylum Chordata; class Actinopteri; order Siluriformes; family Clariidae; genus Clarias; species Clarias buthupogon. The sequence goes on from JAQMYK010000003.1 coordinate 1,315,697, forward strand.
CTCCACTACACTATACTCCACTACACTCCACTATACTCCACTCCACTATACTCCACTCCACTACACAACGCTACACTCCACTCGTCTCCTTCATCTCTAAACATTGTGGATTTGCGGATTGTGGGCGTGGCCTGACCTCCTGTTTCCTCCCTGCAGATTTTGGACGAGATCGACGAGCACGGCATTAAGATCTACCACCTGCCAGATGCCGAGTCGGACGAGGACGAGGAGTTTAAGGAGCAGACGAGGATTCTGAAGGTACGTCACATGTTTATCAGGGCTGTTTATCAGACGTCTGAAACAAATCGTCTTTTATTACATAGTAATGGATATAATGGATACATAGGAATAACCCCCCTTCTCTCTCTCTCTCTCTCTCTCTCTCTCTCTCTCTCTCTCTGTGTGTGTGTAGACCAGTATCCCGTTTGCCGTGGTCGGCTCTAACCAGCAGATTGAAGCTAAAGGGAAGAAGGTGCGAGGACGTCTGTACCCGTGGGGCGTGGTGGAGGTGGAGAACCCCGAGCACAACGACTTCCTCAAACTGCGCATAATGCTCATGTACGATACACGCACACACACACACACACACACACACACACACACACACACACACACACACACACACCGATGTAGAGAGACCTGGATGGATGGAAATGCATAGATGGATTGATAGATGATTAGACAGATGGATGGATAAATGGACAGATTGACAGTTAAATGGATGGATGGACAGATGAATAAGTGGAAGGATGGATGGATAAACAGACTTTTGTTAGATGATAGAAATATAAATATAACTCATTAAACCATATAATACTGCCTGAAGTAAACAATGTATATATATATGTGTGTGTGTGTGTGTGTGTGTGTGTGTGTGTGTGTGTGCAGAACTCACATGCAGGACCTACAGGAAGTGACTCAGGACCTGCACTACGAGAACTTCCGCTCAGAGCGCCTGAAGCGCGGCGGCAGGTTGTCCTCCCACGGTTACATTCTGCCTCTGTCGCCTGCGTACGTACTGCTGCTGTGCTTTATTCCTCCTCCCCCACTACAAACCAGTACAAACGCCCAGAAACCATCAGCCAGCACTATAGTGACTCCTCAGTGATGTCTCCAGCTGTACCTGGTGTCCTTCAGCTGCTTCATCAGAGATTCTCCACACGTCACGTTAAAGCAGCAGAAAGACATCTGGAGATGTTACTGAGGAGTCGTTCACGAATGAGTCGACTCTTTGAATCAATTCTTCTAGCTGAATGAGTCGACTCTTTTAGCTGAATCAGTTGATTCGTTGATCGACTCCTTTAGACAGACGACCCGATTCTTCTAGACTCTTGTAGACGGACGACCCGACTCTTTGACCCGAATGCTGAGAGCTGACTCGCGTTTCTTTTTCTTATAGCCGTTACTCCTGCAGTGTAATTAAATCACCACGCGTCCATTTTCAGCATCTCGTTTGTTCATCATGAACTCGTTCCTGATTTTCAGGGTCTCCATAGCGCCTGATGTCTCGCGTAACTGAACCTTTGGTGTGAGTAAAACGTAGCTGCAGAATGTCTGCCACTAGGGGGCGCCTACTGCCAACTGAACCCAGTTAACTGGTGTACAGAGCTGTAGGTGTGTGGACTGGAGGGAAGGAGGGGGAGGACTCACTAACGCTTAACGCTTATGCCGCGCCACACACACACACACACACACACACACAATACGGTACTCTATGATTGCGCTGTGGCTTGCTTTCTAACACACTCGCGTCTCTCTGCCTCACACACTTTACACGTGACTGTTCACACTGCTGTGCACACACTAATTTTCTTCACACTGTGTCTGCTGCTTCTGTTGGCACTAATCACACACACACACACACACTCACACACACACTGTTGATACACTGGGGTCACTCACTTTCATATTCACTGCACACTGAATTTAGGTGTTTATTGAGTGTGTGTGTGTGTGTGTGTGTGTGTTACAGGAAGGGTCCGGAGCCGGAGGAAATGGACAAGGACATGATCCTCCTGGAGAAGGAGGCTGAGGTACATCATTAATAATAATAATAATAAAAATAATAATAAATGAGCTGTTTACTCTTTATATATTACATGATGTGAAATTTATAATGAAAATGTAAAACGTGTGTGTGTGTGTGTGTGTGTTAGTTGAGGAGGATGCAGGAGATGATTGCGAAGATGCAGGCGGCGATGCAGAAGCAGGGTGACGGAGACGCAGACGTCTAGACACCGCCGAAGGTGACGAAGCGAAGCACTTCACACGCTGCTTCTTTATTATTATTATTATTGACTTCACTGCATTCCGAGAGCCGTCGCTGCCGTTTCATTCCAGACGGTTTCCATAGCAACCATGAAAAGCTCCGACTTGTGTGCTGCCGGTTTCGTTCTGTACAACAGTAACAATGTTCATTTATTATCGTCGTCTAGAAAGAGCTTCGCGTGTCTGTAGTACCTGGTTAGGCCACACCCACCTGAGACGCAGTGTACTACTCCCTGATAGGCCACACCCACCTCACTGCCTTACCACTTTATTTTTTTCCCCAAAAAATGACCGACTTGTGAACATTTTGCTTTGATGTCGACAAAATAAATCCCAGCTCATGCAGCGTGCTCACTGTAACCATGACAACGCTCTTAACACCCCAAGCTCCCTACTTCCTGTTCCCAATATTTATTTATTTATTTTTTGGCACACCATCATTAACAGTGAAATGCGTCCAGATGTTCTGTTGTTGTGTCTTTGTTAGAGTGTCACTTCCTGTCACATGGTATCGGATTGTTTTGTATCGTTCCTGTATCAGTATCACCGCGTTTATTAACCACACGGCTGTGTTTCTGTTCCTCAGGTGCAGAGCTGTGGAGCGAGACCATCTGACACACACGGAGAGAGAGAATGTGTGTGTGTGTGTGTGTGTGTCTGGTGTCTCGTCACGTCTCACTGTGTTTTGCCACTTTTTTTTTCTACTCTTCCATGGGATAAAAGTTTTCTTTTTTTTTTTTTTTTTATAAGCAGTATTATTATTATTATTATTATTATTTCCTGTCCCTCCACGGAGACGTGTGCTGATATGAAGTGTCTCAGTGACTCAATAATCGCCTAAACTTTTTATCACGGTTCACAATATTATCGTTTTTTTTTTTTTTTTTTTTTTTTTTAATCTTTTCCTACTTCCTTCTTCTGGATCGAGGTTTCTGTGGGATTTCTGTAAACCAGCTCGTCCTCGATGCCGCGGTTACGCGTGTTAGACTCACCGTCCGCGAGAACAATATCATGTGATTATTTCCGTCGTGTTTAACTGATTCTCAGCACGCGGCTGCGCAACAAGCTGTTTTAGATGCAACAAAATACTGACTGACCCGTGTGTGTGTGTGTGTGTGTGTGTGTGTGTGTGTGTGTGTGTGTGTGTGTGTGTGTGTGTGTTTTCATCAGACTGAAGTGAAGTTTTGTAGGCGTGTCTGGTTAAAGAAGGACGCTAATGGAGAAGGACGGAATCTGACGCGTGGGTTTGTGTTTAGAAATAAATGAACAGATTATCGTTGTGTTTTTGAGGGAAATTATTCCTTCATAGATTTTAAATATTACATTTCAGTTTAGTTTCCGTTGGTGCGACGGCGGATAAGCGTTAGCGTGTTAATTTTTCAGAGCTACAACTCCAGTTAAATATTCATTTATTCATTCAACTATGCGCATTTTATGCAAAGCCACACCCACAAGAGGCTGTACTACCAGTTTAGGTCACACCCATGGGAGACAGTTCTGTCTTTAGGTCACGCCCACTGGGGGGGCAGCACAAACTTTTAGGTCACGCCCACAGAAGGAAGTACTATCTGTTTAGGTCACGCCCACAGGAGGCTGGAATTTTTTTTAGGTCACACCCACTTGAGACAAACCTACCGGAGTGACATGTTGGTGTGATCAGACACTTTTAGAACACATTTTGTTCTGATGTGGGACAAAAAAAAGGGCAGCTCCTGCTCACTGTTACCATGACAACCCTGTTAGCGTTAGCCTAGCTCACATGGCAAAGAATAAGGTTTATTATTCTCAGTAGTTCCAAACACACGTTTATTTTTCAGCCGTTCGCTCTCGTCGTTTCATTTTTGTTTTTCTGTAGATTTTCCGTAAACATAAATGATAGGATTATAACCTCCAGCTCGTCTCATGTCTGATACACAGAGGATTATTCTGGTACTTTAACTTTACATGAACATGTTAATGAGAGAGCAGCGTAAACACGTGGACTAGACCAGGCTGTGTGTGTGTGTGTGTGTGTGTGTGTGTGTGTGTGTGTGTGTGTGTGATGATTTATAATGTGTGTGTGAATGCGGTCCAGTGAAAATGACTGACGTAACCACTGGGCATGTGCCAAAAATAAAGGAACAGCTCTGAAGGCTGTGTTTGGGTTTAGCTTAGCGAGTTACTTTACGCTAGCGCTGTGGTTTATAAAGACGACTGAATGATGTAATGACTGAATTCTGGCACGTGCCTGGTGATGATGTGAAGTTTTAACCCTGTCGTCTTTGCTAATGCATGCAGAGTCCTTTGTAGTGTGTGTGTGTGTGTGTGTGTGTTCACACTGTTCCTTTCTGTAATGTTTAAACTATGTTTGAAAATGTTTTTCTTCTTCTTGTGGTCCAATTCTTCCCTAAAATAATCACGTTACCATTTTATAGTTTTATTCCAGAACTTTCTAATAAACTTATTCACTGTTATCTCATATTGTAATAAAGTTTTTTCTTTTTAAACATTTATACAGTGTACGTATATAAGAACGGTCCAGTTTGTCGTGTGAATTCAAACGACAAAGTTCTCACTCTCACTCGCTGCTGCTGAAGATCATCTCCAACATGAAGCATCTAAAGATCTCCATGAGACAGACGACTGTAGATGTTACAACATGGAAAAAAATGAAGATGATTCTCGATGTTCTTTTAACAGCCTGAACAGTTCACACTCCAATACAGTTCAATACAACAGACTTAATTAAAACTAGAAGATCCTTCATAATCACGTTATTCCTCATCACCGTCTCCTCTGGCCTGCTCATTAGGAATAAATGTATTTTTATTTCAGTTAAAGCTGCTGTTATAATGCTGTAATTCAACCGGTCCAGGCTGATCTCAACCAGCAGAATTAATCATTTCAGTTTGCAAGATAAAAAAAATTGCTGGTTTTTACAGTAAGTGTCGATGATGATGATGAAGTCTTCTATTCGGCCAAAACGCAGTATTGGTGCTGATTTAATTTATTTATTTTGATGTTAAGTGACCGATCTTGCTTCCCTACAAATTTCAATTTGTTAACTTCAGCCGTTTTGGAGAGATGATTTTATACGCGTCCCAAAAATGGCCATTGTCAGCGTTATACTGTCTCACTTCAAACTATATAAACTTTTAAAATGAAAATTATTCATATTTCTTTGAGTATTAATATTCAATAAGTTGGTTTAAGCTTCTAGAAGCATATGACCTGTAAAATTCTTGCTTAAATAGTTTTTTTTGGGGTAAAATATTAAAATCAAAATAAATCTGTAGTGTCTGTAACCATGTCAAATTCATGTTGCAATATCTCAACACTTTTGCATTTTAGAATAAAACACTTTCAGGTTTTCATGTGAAATCTAAATTGGCCAACTTTCCTCTGAGTGACAGTTAAGATTTTTTTTTTAAAAAGTTACAGACACTACAACATAAAATCACATGAAATTGTATTTAGCAAATGTATTTCTTTTTATCTGTTAAAAATATAAATGTGTATGCATATTTACAAAAAAATGAAGCATGGATCAGGATCATGGATAAGTATTATGAAAAATGGTGTTATATGATCCTATCTGCTTTTTTTCTTTTCACTTTTTAGCACCGACACCATGTTTTGTCGGACATGAAAAGGTTAAACTGAGAGCAAAATCCATTTGAACTGGAGATCTCACTTCTAGCAGACATGGGAAAAAAATCTGAACAGATTTTTAGTTAGAACGGCTTGGACCAGTCGAATACGAGGAGAAACTAAGCTGAACAGAAAATACCACGTAGGTGAGCGCTGTTAAAGAAGCTATGAAGTGAAGCGCTGATAAACAACACTAGCCAGCTAAACAGCGGTTTGCTGACTTCTGCATAAAGAGCTAGCTTATAAATCAGCTTCCTTTTTAAGTAACAGCCATTAAACTAGCTCACTCATTATTGAAATATGTGGAATATCAGCATTAAAATTTTCACCATAAGAAATTTGCGTCAGTTTACAAAGTATTTCCGGCACATGAACAACCCGAACCTAACGCCGGCGAAGTCACCCGTACGTCCAGGAGCCGTTAAAAACTTGTTTGCGTCAGCGGAAAGTCAAGCGAAGTGAGATTTTACGGATTTTTTTTTTAAATCAGCAAAAGCCGCTTTGAAAGAGTCGATCCATGATACTAACGTTGGCTTCAGCAAGCGTTTAAAATGAGAACACTGTGATTTTTTGTTATACTAGTAATATTATCGGGTGTCTGGAACGGATTATCTGCATTTGCATTCATTTTTATCGCAATACAAATTTTCACCTTAAAAAACTCCAGAACTAATTAAATTCGAATGCAGAGGTTCAAACGCTGTAATACGTTACGTAGCTTATTAAAATTTAACTAGCAACGCCATCAGTTTAAGACTAAACTAGCCAGTTAAGTAACAGCTAATCGGTAGAGGCCACGCCTCCTTCTCTGTGACTGACAGGCACCGAGTTGGTTTAGCAGCAATAAAACGTAAATAATCATTGAGAAACCACTGGAGAATAAAGGTCTGAGGCAGAGCGTAGGTGTGTGTGTGAGGTTTTATCAGGATTGGGGTGTAACAAGTAAACACAGCTCAGTGACATGGCTTTGTCTCTTAAATATCTCCGCTCTATAAAGAACCTGTAAAAATATTTCATTACAACTCAGTAAAACATCTGCACGCTGGAGGGGGGGGGGATGGGGTGGGACGACGACACGCGGTACACTGGAAGGGGGCGGGGTGTGGTGTCAATGAACAGGTAGTCAGGGGTCAGAGGTCAAAGCCGAGGGGGTCAGGAGGGGCTTCACCGTGACGACGGGGTCGTGTTCCCGTTGCTGTTCAGTGCAAACCTGCGGAGTGAAAACAGGAAGTGATCAGGCACAAAAGGTTTATATAGGAGTTATTTATAATAATAATAATAATAATAATAATAATAAGTCATGTCCTAACTAAACATCACCTGTAACACCTGCTGAATCTATTTTTTGTTTTAAGACACGTGAGCTAGTTCCGAGATTCAACTGCGTCCGTTCGTATCTGCGGAATTCAGGGACTACCTGTACCTTACCTCCACCTATAGATCCCTGTCCTTTAAAGCCGACTTTCCTGTCCAGTCGTCCTCAAAAGAATAAAAAAACTTTAAGTGCTTCCTTCCTTCCTTTCCTGATCAGTGAAGCTATTTAAAATTTTAAAGAACCAAAACACTCCTGAGTGTACTACACATGTAGAGATCGGTTCTACATACAGTTTAGATAAGGATGCTAATATTTAGTGGAGTTGCGCGTGACTCACCGACACACTCTCTCCATCACGTGTGTGACTAGCAGGTCTGAGATGCCGGGACACGACTCCTCGGCCAGATTAAAGGCGTTCTCCAGCTCCTCTATGGCCCCGATTCCTCCACCGCTCGCCCGCCGCTTCTCCTTTAGCTACACACACACACACACACACACACACACACACACACACACACACACACACACACACACACAGTGATGTAGACATGCCGTTTACACAACGCTAACCGCTAGCTATAAGATTTCCTGATGAGTCAGCCATCACACTGGTGGTGTTAGCGAGTGTTACCTCTCTGAACACGGGTGAGACGAGCGCAGATAGACACTGAGACCTCGGTTGCCTCTTCACCGTCTCCGCCGCCTGTGTAGAGGATAAGAGTCACATCAGAGTCACATCAGAGTCAGATCACGCCAGCAGGAGTAACTGCTTTAATTCTTCAAGACTCAAACTCAAATCTGTAAAACATCTACATTCCTTTTAGTGTGAATTCACAAGATGTGCTCACAAAGCTATCTGAGCTCCCCCTAGTGGACACAGCTTGTTATCTGAGCTCCCCCTAGTGGACACAGCTTGTTATCTGCGCTCCCCCTAGTGGACACAGCTGGTTATACTTCAGTTGTACAAAATGTACGCGCTGTGCGTGCAGCTTTAGTTTTGTGTCGAGTATAACCCCAGGCATGACAGTAAGGAAAGTTTTGCACATGCACTTTATGTTGTCTTTTTGTATAGTTCCTAGATAGTTTTGCTAATTTATTGTCTTAGCTAATTAAGCTAATTAGCTTTTTGTCTTGTGACTGAGACACAAGTCTTACACCCTGGCCTTTTTACTGCTAATCAAAGCAATAAACACACACATATATATATATATATATATATATCCTCTGAATCGGCCAATCAGATCACAAGACGAAGCGCATGGGGACGTGCCTCACCTCCGAGTCCGAGTTAGCGTAGCCTTTCTGGAGTTTATTCATGGAGCTGGGACGCACTGTGGGGAAAGTCCACATAGGACACTGGTCCCTATCGTCACCGTCTCCGTCCCTGTTCATGGGGGGAGGGGGAACAATAAGGGAAAAAAAAAAGAAGAGCGTAATCTGATTTAAAGCTTAATCAGACTTTTAATTCCAACAATGGATAGTGGATAGGTAAAAAAAAAAAAAAAAAAAAGGATGGATGAGTGAAGGATCAGTGTGTGAATGTCCATGATGTTAATAATAGATTAGTCAGTGGGGGGATTTATTGAAGGATGGACAGATGAATAGGTGTGTGGATAGATAAATGGATGGATAGATAGACAGAAGTAGTAGTGGATGGATGGACGGATGGATGGATGAATAAATGAGTGGATGAATATACAGAAGAGCCAATGGTCCAAGAGATGGACAGACGGATGTGTGGATTTAAAGATGGATGGCTCTGTGGAGGAATGGATGGATGAACAGATAATAGATGGATTTATGGATATGTACAGCGCCCTCCACAAGTACTGGCACCCCTGATTAAGATGTGTTCATAGGCTTCTAATAAATATATTTTTTTAAACAATATAGAACCACAATGGAAAAAAAAGAGAAAAATCCAACCTTTAAGTGAAGTACAATTATTCATATGAAGAACTTTTCTTTTGTTCTTAACATGTAATCATGTGCGCCACAATTATTGGCACCCCTGATGTTAATACTTTGTACACATCTGCCTTAATTGAATGGTGTGTTCGCTTGTCTTTCCCAAGTTGAAGAGTGGATAAGAGAAATAGGCCCACAGGAAGTCATGAATTATTAATTAAACGATTCTAGATACTCTCATCAACCGGTCATATATAACCAGGGGTGCCAATAATTGTGGAGGTAGGTGTGAGAAAGGCCTGGTAGGTGGAAGAGTAGATTTATGGATTGGTGGATGCATGGAATGGATATAAGGACAAGTGTGAGGGAACGGAAGGGTGAATGGGTTGATGGTTGGATGACGGACGGACAGATGAAGGGTGGGCGTACATGTCGGAGTCGTCGGAGCTGGACTCCTCCCCGTGGCCCTCGGACTTCCAGCGGCGGTAGCGGTCGATCAGCTCGGTCAGGTACGAGGTCTTCTTGGTGTAGCGTGTGATGAACTTGTGCTTCAGCAGCTCTTTAGCTGTGGGTCTCTGTGTGAGAAGAGAAACCTTCACTGGTGATTCCGTGGTTAACGATAGACACCAGGACACCTGCTCCCCGTGAAATACTTACGAATCGCGGGTCTTTATTGAGACACGCCTCCACAAACTCTTTGAAGGGTTTGCTGTAGGAGCCCTCCAGCGTAGGGGGCGTGTTTTTAGGGATGTGGAAGAGCACACGCATGGGGTGCAGGTCCGAGTTCGGCGGCTCTCCCTTAGCCAACTCGATGGCGGTGATGCCCAGCGACCAGATATCAGCCTGGACACAAGGGGAGGAGTTAGGAGGAGTTAGGGGAGGAGTTTAACCTTCACACATGAGTTTAATTTTCTGAATTAAATTTTAGTCTCATTTACTGCAACAGCCAACAACTTTCAAAACAAGTACCATAGAAACCCAAATACACCTATTGACCTGATGTGACCTTTGACCCACCTTGAAGTCGTAGGAGGACTGTTTGATGACCTCTGGTGCCATCCAGAACGGAGTTCCCACAAACGTGTTCCTCTTAATCTGTGTGTCTGTGAGCTGACCGGCCACGCCGAAGTCCGCCAGCTTCACGTCCCCCTGCTCAGACAGCAACACGTTGGCAGCTGTAACACACACACACACACACACACAGATGGGTCAGTGGATGAATGGATGGATGAATCAACAGTCAGATTGGTCAGTGGGGTGGATAAATAAATACATAGACGGATTGGTTAGTGAGTGAACGAATGGATGGACAGACCTATGGTTCAGTAGGCAAATGGATGGATGGATAGAGAGGGGGACTGGTCAGTGGATGGATGGATGGATAAAGAGATTGGTTGATGATGGATTGATTGGTTGGTTGGATGGTCAGTGGATGGATGAAGAGATTAGTTGATGGATGGATGGATTGGTTGGTTGGTCAGTGGAGGATGGATGGATGGATGGATGGAGAGATTGGTTGATGGACAGATGGATTGATTGGTTGGTCAGTGGATGGATGGACGGATGGATTAATTGGTTGACGGATGGATGGATGGATGGATGGATGGATGGGAGACTGGTCAGTGGATGGATGGATGGAGAGATTGGGTGATGGATGGATGGATTGATTTGTTATGGTCAGTGGATGAATGGATGGATGGATTGGTCTATGGATGGATGGATGGATGGATAGAGAGATTGGTGGATAGATGGATGGATGAAGAGATTGGTGGATAGATGGATGGATGAAGAGATTGGTTGATGGATGGATGGATGGATGGATTGATTGGTTGGTTGGTTGGTCAGTGGATGGATGGATGGATGGATAGATGGAGAGACTGGTTGATGGATGGATGGATTGATTGGTTGGGTGATGGATGGATGGATGGGTGAATGGATGGATGGATGGATGGATTGGGTGAATGGATGGATGGATGGATGGATTGGGTGATGGATGTATGGATTGATTCGTTATGGTCAGTGGATGAATTGATGGATGGATTGGTTGGTCTATGGATGGAGAGATTGGTGGATAGACGGATAGATTGATTGGTTGGTTGATGGATGGATGGATGGATGGATGGATGGGTGGGGGGTCTGGTCAGTGGGTGGGTGGATGGATGGATGAAGAGATTGGATGGATGGAGAGATTGGTTGATGGATGGATGGATGGATGGATGGATGGATGGATGGATGGATGGGTGGATGGGTGGATGGGTGGATGGATGGACTGATTGGTTAATGGTTGGCTGGCTGGATGGATGGATCGGGGGACTGGTCAGTGGATGGATGGATGGATG
>JAQMYK010000003.1:1357367-1369243 GCA_030014345.1 Clarias buthupogon
GTGTTATTGCACCCAAACTTTGGAACTCTCTACCACACTCTCTCCGTTCTGTTAACAACATCTCAGTATTTAAATCTCTACTCAGAACTTACTTGTTTTCCGAATGTTACACCTGAATCCACCTGTCCTCTGCACGTCTGTCCTTTTTTTTTTTTTTTTTGTCTGTTTGTTGACTTAATCGGTTTCTACTTCAATTTCTGTTTGTATTATCTTCTTTTGTTTTCACTCATTGTAAAGTGTGCTTGAGCTCTGGAAAGGCGCTATATAAATAAAAATAATAATAATAATAATAATTATTATTAATTCAGCTCAGTCAGTATTCATTCATTGTTACCAGATAATTCCAGCAAAGGACCACTACCTATAAGTTCCTTGTTCCCATTGCTCCAGTCTAAATCAGTGTGGCTACATGAGTTCACTGGTTACGTTATGAAAAGTGTTATATTTTAAAATTTTGATTTGACTCCCAAATATTTTGGCTTTAAGATTTATGCTGGTTTGGGCTGTTTTATTTGCCATGAAGTCCACTTTGTTGACGTTACCGACTGGGTATGAAACAGAAATTGCCATGAACAGTCAGAGTTATTCCAGTCATAAACCATCATAGCAAAACTGCATCGAGTTCAGTCATAAGCCATATTCATGGTTTATAAATCTACCCATCCCCAGTGGTGTCACATGTATCTTCAGGCAGCCCATCTGAGCCATCCTCAGCAGCAGTTAGTGGTCTCCATGTGATTAGAACTCCAACCAGAAATGTGGCGTCAGGATGGATCAGGAAGGTCTGTAGGGCAGACTGGGTCAGGACTCCTGGTATCACAAGAGTGCAATGTGGAATGATCTGTCCTCTGCTATAATCTTCAGTATAACAGGTAACACCAAACAGCCTGCACCATATCTTCCAGTTTTAGTTAAGACTCTGGCTGCTGCATTCTAGACTACCTGGGGATTGTTAGAACATTAAGTTCTTTTCCCTTATTTAGTCATGGTCAATTCAGACGGCAGTTGAAGCCAACTGTTGACTCAAAGTCAGCTGGTAGCCCTATCCACTTTCCTTTGCACACATACATTGCTCACAAACACCCATGCTTGAGTATGCCTGTCCCTTCCTCCGTAAGTCATTTGCTCTCTTGGACTCTTTGGACTTCTTGGACTGGCATCATCATGATTCGAGCTCGGTCTCCAGGTGACGGGGAACATCTTTTTGTGTTGCACCACATGGAAACAAGTTTGAAAGTTAAAATAACTAAACAAAGTCATTGTGCTATTACTTTCCTAACTTTGGGGGAAAAAAAAACCTTTTGGAGCTGCAGTAGAAAGTAGGCCTTTCTCTTGTCATTTACCAGGGTCTTCAGCTTTTCTTAAAGGTTGGGTTATCCTTACTTGCTGCTACACTTTCAAAATTACCTGAAGACCTTGACCTTGACTTTAAACCTAAATCTATATTTTATCCTCCTCAGACAAGATCCATAGCGGATTTGTGTTCCTCCAACCTGTCAAAATCAGCATTTCTCAGAAACACACTCTGATCCCCGATGAGATCAGTTTATCCTGGAACATCAACAAGCTGGGGGGAGACATCAAGGTAACCAATACCACAAACCCTGCTCTGACCCGGTAGTCTAGACATGACAATCTGACAATCTGACCCGTCATTTAAGTCTTTACGCTGGCCCATTTTTCCTGATTCCAACACATCAACTTTGAACTGACTGTACACTTGCTGCCTAATATTTCCCACCCCTAGACAGGTGCTATTGTAACAAGATCATCAATGTTATTCACTTCATGTGTAAAGATGTAAAGATGTTCTGAGGGTATTAGGAATTGTTCATGAAATATATTTTAGTGTTTTTGAAACTAAGCTGTATTTGACATTCCATATCAATGCCTGTGTGTATTTCAGTGATTTTTCTTTAACTCCTGGTGTTTTATTTACGCTCAGAACTGCTGCATGATGACCGTGTCGGTGCTGGATGAGGCTCGGAAGCCGGTGTGGTGCATCAGCACATCCGCTGGCATCTTCCCCCATCAATCCACTGCGACGTGTGACAGCTATGAAGGCGAGCAGTTCGTGCTGTGGTGCGAGAACGCCCACGGGAAGCTGAAGATGATCCTGGTGTGGTTGCAGGATCTACATGTGTACTGGATCATCAGCCTCCACATCTGGATCCGCGAGGAGAATGTAAACATTCTAAAATGAAAAGTTCCGACATAAGTGCTGGTTTATATACCAACGTTCAGCAGTTTGAGGAACTGATTTAGGTTATTTTTTTATGTTGTTGTTTTATGATTTAAGTTTAATTTCAGATCAACGTTGCTGAAGTTTCAGTTCATCAGTATTTTTCTTCAGTCTCTTAGCTGTTGGTAGGTTTTTCTTGAGTGAGTAAAGTGAGACTGTGAACACGTCGTGGTCTGTTTGGATTATTGTGAAAATCACAAGGAAGCCACCAGGTGGCCATTTGACATTATAAATCCATCTCAGTTTGTAAGAGAATTTATATACACCTTGATAAACACCCTCATTTCTTCTGAATAATGTTTGAGAATCTATAACTTGGTGAAACACAAAAGTGTATAGAGTGTATTCAGCTTCCAGTGGTCTAAACGTTTAGTGCAATAGAAACACACATTATAATCCATCCATCCATCTAGGAACCTCTGTAGTCCTGATAGGGACCATGTAGACCAGTGGTGACTGTTGTATGTATTCCCATTTTGTACGCCCGTGGTAGGATCTCCAGTCAACATTCACATGCACATTCACTCACTACGAGCCATTTGGGAACGCCAGTTAGCCTAATCTGCAGGTCTGTGGACTGTGGGAGATAACCAGGGTATCCGGAGGAAACCTACCAAACACGGGGAGAACCTGCAAACTCCATACACACAGACAAGGCGACAGTACGAATCCCCTTTATCAGAGTCATAAACACAGTCCTAAATCTTACACACTATTTTTGAGAAGCAAAAAAAAAAAAAAAAAAAAGAACAGACATTTGTTTAGCTCATCAATGATAAACCCCGCCCACCAAGAAAAGCTCAGGATCGTAGCAGAGTGCAGACTCGAGTAGGACATTTAGAATAATAAAAGCAGTTTATTTTAGTTTACTGTACATTTTTTATGTCATTTTAACAGCCTTTGATCAAACCTTACACAAACTGTCCTTACTAAAGTACCGAATCTCATGTTTACACTTTAGATTTTAAGTTCTTCTGTGGTGCGTTTTTCCGTCCACACAGCTGTCCTGCAGTCGAGTCTTGCCGTCTCTTTGTTTACGCCTTGTGTTTTTTGCAGTGTTTCAGGGCGTCGGCCAGGGCTGCCAGAGCTTTATCGGCATTAAACGTGCTGCAGTTGTAGCCCATCAGCCCCACTCGCATCACCTAGGACATACAGATGTCAGAAGTGTTGGGTTTTAATCTTAACACTAGAGAATAGCCTTGTGATGTTTGTTGCATTAAAAACGTCGTAGAGTAAGTTACCTTCGATCAGCTTAACATCACCCCTAATTAGTGTAACTTGGCATTAATTAACCAGTAAAATCACCAGTAAAATCATATATCTGATTTTAGCTACTTCACGTAGTAGGGGCAGACGTTCCCCTCACCATGCCGATGGACGGCCCCAGGCCTCCTGTCATCTCTATCTGGTGGTGTTTCATCATGTACATTAGAAGCTCCTTCCAGTCGTAACCTTCAGGGATGGCGATGGTGGTGACTGACGGAAGCCTCAGATCCTAAACAGAAACATGTCACGTCATGATTGACGTCATGTTAAAGATGTTAAATGATGATAAAATCACGAATGAACGCCTCACCTGATCCTTGATGAAGAGTTTAAGACCTAGATCTTCTAAACCCTTCCAGAGATACTCGGCTACCTCTTTGTGTTGTCTCCACGAGTTCTCCAGGCCCTGGAGGAAAGAACAGAACATCCTCAAGACTGACTGTCTACTTATAGTATAAACTGTATATGTTACAGCACTGCTGGTTAGCAGGACACAAGGAAACACCACGCCACACCTCCTTCACCGAGACTGACCTTCTCTGCGAGGATGGCGAGACTCTCTCTCAGGGCGAAGAATCCGGACACGGGGCCGGTGTGATGATACCTGCAGAGGAACACACAGCACACTCTGACTCGTCTGAAGTCTGACGCTAACGCTTCCAGCTCATGATGAGGTTTTTTACTGAACACACTCACACTCGGGCAGGTTGACTGTCGTTCCCCCAGTAGTTGGACAGGTGAGTCATGTCCAGCAGGTAGGACACGGGCTTCGTCTTCCTGTCGAACATCTTCTGACTGCGATCACAAGAAGAAGAAAAAACTTTATTAGGGTTCCTTACACTTTTAATTATTTCGTGTGCTGTTTTTCAGCTTGTTAATGGATAACTTTGTGGATAAGTGAGAATTATAAGGGAGCTATTATACAAAATGTACTTTTTAGTAATTTTTAGATATTCAGATTCGTCTCGAGGGAAAAAAAAGTTATTATTTTTCGTAATTTTTGTCTTTTTTCTATTTTTGTATTCGCCTGGGTTTAAACAAGCCAATTAGATTTGAAATGTGACCTTATATAAGTGGAGCTCCTTCTCCAGCTTGTTGCTCATGACCAAAACACAGTATTGATGCTGATTTAAAAAAAAATTATGTTACAGTATATATTTAATACAGAAAATGTGTGTGGGCCAAAGAAGCTACTGCAACATGGAAGTTACTAAATCTCGCTTCCCTACAAATTTCAAGTTGCTAATTTCAGTCATTTTGGAGAGATGATTTTATATGAGCCACAAAAACAGCCATTTTTCAGCGTTATACTGTCTCACTTCAAACAATAATCATGTAAAATACAAATTATTCATATTTCTTTGAGTATTGATATTAAAACTGGTTTAAGCTTCTATAAGCATATGAACTGTAGAAATAGTTAACTGATTTTTGGTAAAAGCTTAAAAAGCAAAAAATCGGTAGTGTCCGTAACCATGTCAAATTCATGTCGCAATATCTTAACAACGTTGCATTTTAGAATAATAGACTTTTTTTAGGCTTACATCTTTTCATTTGGCCAAGTTTCATCAGTTATGATTATTGAAAGATTTGAATTAAAAAAAAAGTTACGGACACTAAAACATAAAAGGACATGAAATTGTATTTAGCAAATGTGTTTCTTTTTATCTGATAAAATATAAATGTGTATGTTGATCGGGAGATAAGAAGCATTAAGTATTATGAAAATGGTGTTATATAATCCTATCTGAAAATTCACTTTTTCACCTAGATGAGACTTTTTAGCACCAACACCATGTTTTGGCCAACAGCTGAAGGGGCGTGGCTCAGCAGGAGCTCATTTGCATAGACATGCAAATTGTGTGTTTGAAAGAGGAGTGAAACAAAAGAAGTTTGAGATATGAAATAATGCATTATCTGAGGGGTATTTCAACTGGAGCATTAATATACACACACTCACACACACACACACACACACACACACACCATGCTCTTTCGTTGAATGAAATTGGCGCTGTTCCTGGAGGAGCGTTTAAGGCTTTCTGTGATCCCGTGTACAGAATATCGATCTCTGTAACGAGACACATACACAATGTTACACACTGAACAGCAAACCTTATATGTAATCAGTACACACAGACACAGACACCAGGGCTGTGCTAAAAGTAATACAAAAGTGGTCATGACTTTTATAATAACTGATGTAGGTGGTTCGAATTGCTCATGTTAGTAGAGTAACTCTTCCTCTATACACGACTCCTCCTCAACATCGTCTCCATCACAAGCCGTGCATTTGCATCATCTTCATCTCTTCGTGCACATCGCTGTTGTAAATAGTGTTGTCTCTGTGGCTCAGTGGGAGACCGTCAACCTCAACAAAGTGAATTTTTAAAAAGGATTGGAGAGTTGGGTTCAGACGCATCGGCTTGTGATGGAGTTTATGTTGAAGTACCTTTGTATAGAGGTAGAGTTACTCCACCACCTTGTATCAGTTAATATAAAACATTATGCCTATTTTTGCATTACTTTTTTGCCCTTGTATATCTATAAAGCCAATGTTGTGATTTACTCTGTTTGTCCATGAGGAGAGGTGCAGCTCCCAGAGACGCCACTGAATCCACCAGGAACAAGCAGTTATACCTGCAATCACATGCAATTACGGAAATGAGTATGAAATGTGTGAGAAAATATTTATAAATAAATATGGTGACTCATTTACTGTAACAGTACGTCCTGAAGTGGTTTGCAAATAATCGTTTGCAAATAATGACAATTTTTTAATGTATTATTTTAAATTTATTTAAAAAAAAACAAAAAAAGAGAACCTAAAGACTTCCATTTACATTGCAGCAGTTACACAGAGCTGAAGCTTCACCAGACTGTCTTTCTGCTGTTATAGAAAACTAATCAACTTAATCTTAATTAAGCACCATAGGCTACGATCACATCAGCAGCCTTAAATGGCACAGATCAGTTTTTTTTATGATCACAACAAATCTGATGTTTTGAGTCATTTTCGTACAGTACGTGGCCCGTACAGTACATATCCGATACATGGTCATGTGACTTAAAAGAATTCAATGCCTCACGGCACACACACACACACACTATAGGCAATTTGGGAAAGCCAATCAACTTAATTAACCTAATAATTAGGTACAGTATTAACCTAATCTGCATGTCTTTGGAGGAACCTGGAGGAAACCCACCAAGCACGGGGGAGAAATTTACATTACACAGACCTGAGGTGGGAATCGAACCCCTGACCCTGGATGTGCAAGGCACTAACACAGTTCCGCCTACTGTGCCGCCTCACTTGTAGTCAAACTGCTGCACATGTGTCTCCAGTAGAAACAAACCAAAAAAAAAAAACATGGGGGAAAAATTCTCCTTTTTCTCTTTAGTATTGGATTACATTTCCACCCTAATGTGACATCATATAAGAAAAGCCCCTCCCCCTGGCTTGTTACTCAGCCCTGCTGTTCTCTTGAGGGGCTTGAGTGGCTCAGTAGTAGCTCATTTAACTAGACACTGAAACCGAATATTCGGAAGAGGAGTGAAACAGGTACAAACGCATTATATGAGGAGTGTTTTAGCTGAGGCGTTAACACACACACGCTTGTGGGGGAGCTCTGAGACCTGTGTTGTTACAGAAATAGTAAAAATGGCTGTTTCAGCTAGTATCAGCTCGGTAACTGTGTGGCTAAAGCACCTAAAGTACGGTAGGAGCAGGAGCGTGAGCAGGGAGTAGTTGAGAATGTCTCAGAGACTGGACTAATGCAGGGTTTAATTCATGTAGTGTAGAGCGCAGAGGAGACGACATTTCTGCTGCTCTCATTATCGGAAAACAACGGATCGGAAATGACCAACTCTGTGTTCTTGTAGCTAGTTGTAGCCATGGTAATAGTAGTATGTGTGTGTGTGTGTGTGTGTGTGTGTGTGAGAGAGAGAGAGAGAGAACGTCCTCACTTGCGGCAGATGTCTCCGAAGCCGTCTACAGGGTGAGCGAGACCAGCGGAGGATTCTCCGTGTGTGAGGAAGAACAGGACGGGTTTGTGTTTGGAAATCTCCTGTGATGTAACACACAACAAGAACAGTGATGCTGTTAATCATTCATACATTTAATCTCTGAACCTTTAACTGTGAATAAGAGAGAAAGTGGATGCTTTTACCTTTTCGATTTCTTCATTTGTGAAATATCCACCAGGAGCTTTAACCACAGTGTGAACTTTAGCACCTGTTTAAATGCAGACGTAAATTTATCACTATTACATCACTCTTTCTCTTTGATTCGCATTTATTATTATTATTATTATATTTTATTAAACGTTTTCTTATAGGATTATCCTAGTTGACTGTAGTTGAATATTATATGTAGTTGACACACACAAACACACTACCAGTCAAATGTTTCCACAATTTCTCTTTTAAATAATCGTTACCATCATTACTTCTGTGATTTTAGATCATTAATGGAAACGTTACCCCTGTATATGGAATATTACATAACATGATGAACACTTTTAATATACATAATATTTTTCACAGGGAAATTACACGCCACTAAATAAATATTAAACACAGAGACATGACCCCAAACTTTCCATTCTGAATTATACACTTTACAACATTACAGCTGGAGGACATTTTCTCATTATCTCATAAACTTATTCATTTATATAATTATATATAAAATAATTAGATCTGAGATTTATTGTGTAGCTTTGTTTCTGCATTTATGGTTTTCTAGGCATCGCCCTAGTGGTAAGACTGAAGTAGTAAAAGCGCGGTGGTCCAGAAAACAAACTGCTGCAAATGGACCGATCCCATGCTGTGCCATGTTAAAAAATAATTCCATATACATACATACAAATATTTACTTACTTTTCATCTTCACCTATTTTTTAGACCTATTTCATTTAGGAATATTATACCTACGTATCTAATAATTAATTCCCTTTTGATCATTTAACATAAACAGATCTCAGATCTTGTGAATTTGTACAATTACTATTACAGATGAGGTGAAGAAATCGATTCCGTTAAGTATTGAGGTTCTTTTGCGTAGCAAGGCATGCATGTACTACCACACTGACTTCAAAATCGATGTTGCTGTTCCTCTATCATCCTGCAGGTGGCGCACTCTAATCTCCTCACAAATTGGGAGGCAGTGCAGAGTCATGTGTGGTAAGAGCGAATCATTTGCTTAGTTTGTTTAGAAATGAAACAAAATCGTAAAGAATGAATCTACAGTATTGCTACATCTATACCCGAATATGAGTCTCATTGCGGCATCTACAGGAGCAAAATCAAACTTCTCCTTGCTGCTGGTTTGTACCTTTATATGTATGTTTGTATAATTTTTTTTTAACCTGGGACGGTGTGGGCGTGGTCTAGCGGATTTTAATGTTGAAAAGATTTACCTTAATTAAACTTAAGGTAATTGACGGTAGGCAGTAAATGTAAGAGGTCGTCCAGCTACTGTAGGTTTACTTTGGTGTGTGTATTGTTAAATTGTAAACAAATTATGCAAAATTTTGATGCTACTTTGTGATCAAACTCCTACTATCACTATCTCACTATCCCTATGTTGATATTGTCAAATGTCATGTGATACAGTATAATATTTTGCTCCTGTCTCTCACACCCCCATAAACAGTAATAGCCTTTAAATTAAAGTGGTACCCATTCTCTCCGCGATTTCGGCCACGCGTTCTCCCCACACGCCGTTAACAGCCACCAGCACGCTCTCTCCCGGTTCCACCGTGTTAAACACCGCGCACTCCATGGCCGTGTGACCCGAGCCGCTCATCGCCAGGGTCATGTGGTTAGAGGTCTGAAAGGCGTAGCGGATCCCTTCCTTGATCTCATTCATAATCTACAGCAACAGCAAAGCAGAAAATGAGATTAGTGTGGATTTAGAAAACAAAACAAACAAAAAACAAACTGCTTTTCAACCCCTCCAATGAGGTTCTCACCTCGTACGTTTCCGGATGCATGTGACCGATGATGGGTCTCCCGCTGGCGGCCAGCACGCGGGGCGACATGTTAGACGGTCCGGGTCCGAATAGGTAGCGATACGGGACCTCGAGCGGGCGCAGCATGCAGGCAGGAGGAGGCACGTGCAACGAGGATGAGCATGAAGACGAGGATGAACGCGTACACAGGACCGAGCAGCTCTCCAGAGCCGCCACATGATGCTGGGCCAGGAGACGCACGCCCCTGCAGAACGAGCTCACGGGTAACATGGTGAGAGACTCTGATTAGACTGACTTTACTCACTGTGAGTGGAGTGAAAGAGCAAATATTTAAAAAACCAAACAGGGTCTTTGACCTCTCAGTCATGCGTCACTGCTCCAGTCCTCCCCTCCAACCTCCAGCTTACAATCCAATCACGGGTGGAGCAAATGTTGAGAAATCATTCTTACGTGAAAGCGGAGCTGAAGTGTCAAAATGTTTCTTAATTAAGAACAAAAAAAGTCAAATATTTACTCAAGTGTCTGCAACTTCTGACAGTGAGAACCGTCTCCATACGACTTACTTTGCTGAACAACCACTTAACGTTTCCAGATGAACTTCGAACTGAGTTAAATAATCAAGTTTTGATTCATTTGTGTAAATTATGAACTAAAACAAATATGGACATCATTTAAAAGCCTGAGATCATTGTCCGAATTATTATCGTCTGAGTGTTGCTCGCTGGCTAACGTTACACTGAAAGATGTAGCTATAACTAGCTTGTAATCAGCTAAATTGTTCTAAAATGCAGAATCGTATTGCTTGAACACATTGTATTGTAAAGCCCAGTTTTTTATTTGAAACATTTACGATTCTTCCAGGTCTAGAATCACATTTACAAATGACAGACCGCAGCTTTGATCCTGTTGACATGACCACAGCGAGCACAGCAACTCTTAAATAATATGGCTTTAGGATTACTGTAAACAGGTAGCGATTCATCCTTGGCGCTTTCCTCACAGTCAAGTTTGCAGAGGTACAGAAGGATTACGCACTCGCATCGATTGCTCGTGTCCCTCGACTTGTTTACTGACTCCTTAGAGGAGTCGACCCTGACTGAGGGAGCGGATTGGCTGAGACGGACATGTGCGCAAAAACACACAAATACTGTGCTTTCAGTCAACAGCAAGTTGCAACACCTTTTAAACATCAGGAAGAAGGTTCGCACCGGTCCTGGGTTTCATTTGAACAGCTCCTGGATTTCCAGACGTTTAGCTAAAGTTGTCTGCTTACGAGGAATTGTACCTTTAGTTTTCATCATGGTGTTATTAATCTTTTGTTATGCTCTTTTCAAGAACATGACCTTCAGCCTCCGGTACTCCAGTCAATAATTAGACGAGCCGGTAAATACGTCCTGGCCTGTTGTTTGTCCCCGTGTGGCCTTTAGACTGATACAGGGCTCAGCTCGCATATTTACACTTTTTTCAATGCATCATGATTTTTGGTGTTTCTCTAGTCAACATCAGGTCTGATTAAGTTTAATCTGGTCAACCAATCACAAACCCCAATTACATGACGTCACCACTACAGCCTTTACTTTCAGTTCTTGGGCTATGTGGATTCAACTAAGGGCTCGGCACGACATTTAGTTCGAACTTCTCCCTAAACATATAGTCTAAGCCATTTAATGTAATCCCATATAGAACAACTATTGTTTATAAGAGTTTTTCCCCCTTTTTTTTAATCTATAATGTGCACTCTGATGGATTGTCACTCTTACTTTTTCACTGAGGGCCAGGTAGGTTTGGACAGCACATAATAAAGTGTTATTCTATAAAATTTATGAAATAATGCATATTTTGATTATGTTTAATTTTATAAGAGGAATCAACGCAGTATAACAAAATAGTTTTTGCAATCCTACTTATATATATTTTATTTGATAAAATGTCCTCAACAGACCTGAGAAAGTCCTTTTTACTTAAAAAAAAGTAATAGTAATAAATAAATTACTTTATTTAAATTTTTAAATAGCTAAAAATATAAGTTTTTTTTTTATTGGATTCTATGTAAAATAAGTACAGATTAATGAATTAATGGCTGTTAAAATTAATTCCATAAATTGTTTCCCTTGAATTTTAAATTTTTTCTGAGTTTCTGTCAACACCGTCAGACATTTCTAAAAAGCGAGTCAAACAATCTTGTGGTCAACCAAAACTCCAAGGACCCCCCATGACTCCCTGATTGTTCTAAAACTTCAATTCAATTCAATTTTATTTGTATAGCGCTTTTAACAATTGTCATTGTCACAAAGCAGCTTCACACAATCAAATGAATTATTTAAGTTTGTATGGAATGTGAATGCGTATGAATCAAAATGGTCAGTTTGTCCCTGGTGAGCAAGCCGAGG
>JAQMYK010000003.1:1428315-1442494 GCA_030014345.1 Clarias buthupogon
GGCATTTTCACAGCTTCCCGCGCGCAGCCGCGGGAAGTCGCGGGATCCCTTTTCTGAAAACGTGCGTTTTTAAAGGCTAGGACTGTATAATCAATAATAATTTATCGACTGATATTTCCCGAAATTTTGTATCAGATTTGATCTCACATTTTACCTGCTGCCCTCTGCTGGCCACAGCACAAAACTAGCCTGTGTGACTTTAATACCTGACTTGATAGGATGGCTCACTTGTAAGTGTAATCCTCTTAAAGATCATCACAGTCCTAGAAAACGCCCAAATTTCCAAATTACATCATGAAAACTTTTCATATTTTGTGATGTTTCAACTTGCAAGTAAACTGATTTAATCAGGATTTACAAGAAACAAGACGCAGCATTTAACAGGGAATCATTGATTGGAATAAAATAATCAGATGACTACAGAGTTTCTCCAGATCCCATTGTTAATGTAATCCATATGAGCAGGTGTTGTCTAATAAACTATATTCCTGTGATAAACGGCTAAAGCATACTAACCCTTGTGGAAATTCGAGCCTGACATTGATTATACAGTACATGGTTTATATTGTGATATTCATTTTTGCTAAGATTTGTCACAAATCTTTAATGGCTCTCTTTAACTGTCGCTCCAAATAAAAAAAAAAAAAGCAAATCATATTTAAAAAATGAGTGCCAAATTTTTTTTAAAAAGGGAATGAAATTATATTGAAAAAAATCCTTCACCTAATTTTGTTCATGAGATTTAACATTTTATCACTTTTCTCAATAAGAGGAATTTCATATCATTCATATTATTTACACGTTAAATGTTTAATTTATTAAGCGTCATGTTTATAACATTATAGCATTATTTATTTACGTTTTCACGTTGCACTTTGGATCTTTTTATCGAGCTTGATGTTCGTTATTTGATCGCCTTTTGTTTTGCATTAATATGTTAAATTTGCACAAATGTGAAATGTAGACCTTTGGTGTCTCTTGATGTTTTAAAAATTGCCTAAAAGTTAGCATTACAGTAGTTATGAGTGTTTAATGAACACAGAGATAAAGTGTGTGTATTTCAGAGCACCTGAGAACAAAGATGGTAAAGATGGTATATTTATTGAATAGTATATACAATATTATGGCTGCTTATAAATCTGCTATTTCAGATCCTTAAATCAGAAATGTTTAAAAAAAAAAAAAAGTTTTAAAATCCCCTTGCTGAAATTTTTGTAAAAGATTTTTGTCTTAAGATTGGATTTTAAAATGTTTTGTAATATGTGTAAGATATGTGTGTAATGGTAGCTTAATGGAATTTATCATTCCTAATGGCTCCTTATCTAACTTTTATCTTAATTCTAATTTTATTTTAATTCTAACCACCAAGAAGGAGCTCATGTTAGATTCTGGAGATATTTAGCTTAAATTACAATAAATAAATAAATAAAAATTGCTAATGGAGCCTTTAGGAATCTGATGGAGACCTTTAAGCCGATTCCCGTTACATAACACAAACCAACAGAGACTTTCCAAATGGACTTACAGGAATTTCAGCAGGGTTTAAAGTGAAAATGGATGAATTTGGACTTATTGTAAAGATTACAGTGTAAAAATTCTAATATAAGCTTGTTTTAATTAACATTATTGTGTAGACGTCCTAGCGCAGGAAGTCGTTTATTGATGAAGTAAAACCTGCTGGTGTCGTGTTGGTGTTGGTGAGAAATGATCAGCCAGTCTTTCTCCGTCACCTCAGATTTATAACAGAGCCGGTCCTGAAGCATCATATACACAGTTTTTGTTTAAATTATACTAAGTGTAGTAGTAACTTCATCTAAAGATGTATAGGATTTCCTCCCCCTGTGTGCTAGGCTAGCTCTCTGAACAGGCTAATCATGCGCTAGCGTGGTTACAGGCAAGCTAAAAGCCGGACCTACTGTAGCTTTAATGGACTCGAATCTGTGAATCAGTAAAGTCACTGATGTTTCTTTATTTAATAATTATACGCTGATAAAATGAACAGTGCTAGGAGTTAGCATGGAATCTGGCTTGTGAGTCTGACTAGCATGCTAAATGAGCAGTACTGTAAGCTAGCTAAAGAAGAACACCAGCTCTCTTATTATTACATATTCCATGTGCTTGTGCATGTATGCTCAAAACATTAGCTAGATAAACATGTAAGCTAGTTTAATCAATCCAATAATACATTTTAGCACATAGCTAACTGACTGAAACAGCACTAGCAAATGACTAGATAACATGTTTGATTAGCATGCTAGTTTTGGGGAGGTTTTTGTTAACTTTCTTCACTCTTTCTGTCTTTTTTTTTTCTTTCTTCATTAAATGACTGTTCCTGATGTATCATGGACTCAGACTGTAGCACTTATTAGATTTTTAGAATTTAGTTTTTTGAACAAATAATGTTTTCTGTTGTCTGTTACTATGGTGGGTTTCAAGTCTTTAACTTGCTCTGTTATAAATAAATAAATAAATAAATAAATAAATTTTTTTAATTGTGCCTTGGGCCAGCCAACCCACAGCGCACAATCAATCAATCAATCAATCAATCAATCAATCAATCAATAAAAACACACACTTGCAGGTTTTCAATTGATTGAAATGTTTGTGATGCTGCTATTAGGACTCTATAATGTGTTTCTCAGTCAACTTCAGCCAGATTATTATTATTATTATTATTATTATTATTATTATTATTATTATCGGTTATAAAATAACGCCAGTGAACAGTGATGTGAGTGAAAGCGTCCCAGGTTTGCAGGATTTCCCCCCCGCGATGCGTCTCGGTGCTCAGAATTCTGTTCGTCCCTTTCCCGTCTCTTTGCTAATATGTGACAGCATGCTGTATATAATTACTCACACGCCTACAGTATATCAGTAGCATTTACACTATAATACTAGTTGTACATTTTTGTTAAAAAAAAATCAAGAGCCTCCTCGAACCTTCTCGGCAGCGCGTCTCCTGTAGCCGCTTCTCGCGTTCATGCTGTGTATATAAACCCCAACCGGCACACAGGTGTAACCTCTTTGTACCCTTAATAGATAAGCCGTAGTGTACTTAGTGCTCAAAAAGTGTTGGACTCGTGTCTTCTAATGTCTGTGGACACTTAACACTTTGTTGGACGTGAAATAAATGTGCAACACGCCGTCCCTCGTGTGTGTCTCCTTCTTTTTTGCGCCATGTCTTATTACTGTGTTCACTGAAGTGCCAGATGTTTTCATTCACAAGGATGAACTTGAAGTGCAAAGATGTTTAAGTGTAAGACATGTTTAGATTTAATCATGGAAGGTCATTGAGGCTTTGTGTTTCCTTTATGCTTTGCTTTGGAGCACCAACTTCTACAAAAAAAAAGTGTGCAAAATGTAAAAGGGTAAATAAATAGTTTAGTGATTACACTGGTGTTAACTTGTGTTAAGAAATGAATGGTTTATCCATCATCGTCTGTTAAATAGCAACATTAAAAGCTTGTCTTTTTAACACCTTGACAGGATCCTGTAACTGAGAATGTGTGAGCTAGAGGATAAACATATTTCCTTCTATTTTATTAAAGTTAAGCACAGACGATACAGCATGTCGGCGTGCACATATACGGATTTATAACAAATATTACACAAATTATAAAATGTTTTATAGTGCATCAGAATGAAGAATAAAAATGGACTGAATTTTAAAGATATATTTTTAGGAATGAAAATGATCGAGCAAGCTGCTCAGGAACCGGATCTTATCCGCACACCGGGCTCATTGGTATGGAAGATGAAATTCTGGGCCTTTACGATCTCTTAATCCTAAAATGTATAAATGCTCCATCATGTTGTCCTGCCTGAGGTCAGCGTGCTTCTCCTCTTTCCATTCAGCCTACACGCTGTCCCAGAGTCTCAGGTATCATTATTTGTTGGATGGAGGGATGACGGAGGGGAGGGGGGTGTGGTGTTAGAGTGTGACAGTGAGTAAGCCGAGCTCTACATGCTGCGTCCACTCTACTCTGAGTTGCTCCAGCGTCGATATGGTCCACAAAGCGATCCAGGCGGCACGTGAGGGCGATCTGGAGGCTCTCAGGGTCCTGAGGGTGTCTGGGGGCCTCACGCCGGGCGTCGCAGATGATCAGGGGGCCACGCCGGTGCATCACGCTGCGCGCGCGGGCCGGATGGATTGCCTGCGCTTCCTGGTGAGGGAGACGAACATCAAAGGGAACGCACGTGCCAGAAACGGAGCCACGGCCGCTCATGACGCCGCCGCCACCGGGCACGTGCTGGAGCTGCAGTGGCTGCTGGGATACGGAGAGTGCAGTCTGGAGGTGAGGAACGTAGACAGGCTGTGCTTATTAATGGAATAAAGTGAGGATATGAGGGAGAATTTGTGGTTCTACAGCCAGTACTGTATGACTGTACTGTAAGTGCTGGGGTTAAGACATCATTTTTATTAATTATGGCAAATTCATGCATAGTATGCAGAGACATTATGGCATTATCCAAGTATGTTGGATTATCCAAACAAACAAACAAACAAACAAATAAACAAACATCTACAGTATTTAGTATAGTTTAAATGGATTATTTTCCTAGTGTTATTAAAGTAATAGCAATAAACATACTGTATCAACGGACAGAATATGATAAACAAAAGAAATATATAATAATAATAATAATAATTTTAAAAAATAATGCCTTCTATAAATTAATGTATTTAGTTATGATCAATAGCATGCAATTTATTTGTTTTTTTCTGCTTGTGTGTGTGTGTGTGTGTGTGTGTGTGAGAGAGAGAGAGAGAGAGAGAGAGAGAGAGAGAGAGAGTTTTTCTAACATGGTGCTGACCAGATGATGTCGCCAGAAAAATAGGAATAACTGACTTTTTCTGACCTAGTGAGGACATTTTGCATAAAAATAAACATTATTTAATTTTATCACAAAAATAATAACAGACTAATGCAGCTTTTTCTCAAACTTTAATTATTCATTTTTAGTTACTGAGGTTGATCTTGGACTTTTATTAGATTCTGATGTAACATTAATTATCTGCATTAAATAAAGATCCCAAAATAAATTCTTTCTAAGCCTATTCATAAAATGTGTGTGTGTATGTGTGTGTATGTGTGTGTGTGTAGGATCAGGATGCTGAAGGAGCCACAGCTCTCCATTTGGCGGCCCGGTTCGGTCGTGCAGATGTTGTGCAGTGCCTCCTGACTGCAGGGGGCAGCACTGAGCTCCAAACCCACTGTGGGGCTCTCCCTGTCCACTACGCTGCTGCAAGCGGAAACCTCACCTGTGTCAAACTGCTCATGTCTCACTCACCACAGTAAACACACACACACACACACACACGTAAACGTCCTACAGGATCCCAAAACAATTGCATATGCATCTATCATTTATTCAGCTGTGAGTCAGGTTTCATACAGAGAGAGCGAGAGAGAAGCAGCAGGTGTGGTTGGTGATCTGAAGCTGCTCATTAGTGATGGAATGGAGGTGGAGGTTTGGGGGTTGGGTGGGGGGGGGGGGGGACATATGCTTAACGCATGCTCATGGATCAGCAGTCAATAATTCATCAGGCGCTTCTTATCCACCATATGTTCCTCCTCCTCCTCCTCCTCATCCTCACCCACACACACACACACACACACACACACACACGGCCTTATTTACCCCTCAATCCCCCTGGAGTCATCAGTCATCCTCACTGAAAAATAAGGTTTCAGGTTTTCTAGTAGTTTATATTCCACAGTGCTGCTGAACTCTGGATTCTGATTGGTTGGATTTGGATTGATTAGTTCTCTATAACATCAGCTCTGCCAGTAGAGCAGCTGCAAATCTCAGGTTTATGCTTCAATCATAGTTATTTTGTTACGTCCTTATGAAAGAAATTCAACCTCATAACCTCTGCCAGTTGCTCTGTACATTCTCGGTTTGATGGTTATAAACGTGATCTCAAGCAAGCGAATGATCATGATTCTGGGGATTGATGAAAACACTCACCTAAAGATCTCAGTCACATTACATAATTACATTTACATTTAGGCATTTGGCAGACGCTCTTATCCAGAACGACTTACATTTTTATCTCATTATACATCTGAGCAGTTGAGGGTTAAGGGCCTCGATCAAGGGCCCAACAGGGGGAACTTGGTGGTTGTGGGGTTTGAACCTAGGATCATCCGAACCGTAGTCCAATGCCTTAACCACTGAGCTATCCCTGGCCCCTGGATAATTACATCTCCACAACGTTCTCCGCAGGAGTGTGGACCATCAGATGCAGACCGGAGCCACGCCCCTTTACCTGGCCTGTCAGGAGGGGCATCTGCATGTGTTGGAGTATCTGGTGAAGGACTGCGGTGCAAACGTCCATCTGCAGGCCCGAGACGGGATGAGCGCCCTGCATGCCGCCGCCCACATGGGCCACCACGCTCTGGTGGTCTGGCTGGTGAGTGAGTGTGTGGATTTTTCACATTACGGCCCTGGGACCCTTTCCCCTAGAACACTTCACCCCAAAGTCTGGTTCATTTTGATCAGTGAGAACACAATCGCTCCACGTTCGGGAACCGTTCCCGAGTCTGCTGGAAAATGAGGTCTCGAGAATGATACACTCCTGGTAGGCCGCTGCTTAGATGTGACGTCATCAGTGCCATCGGTCTCCTCCGAAATGCTACTGTGCAACTGCCTAATGTGAAAACGGCCTTATATTCTCGTGCCTTCTGTTAAACCTTAGTTCCTCATAGCGATTTTGTTTGCGCTCCTCAGACGTCGTTCACAGATGTGGACTTGTCCTGCCAGGATGTGAACGGAGCCACTGCTCTGCACTTCGCTGCCAGTGAGGGACACCATCGCATCCTGGAGCGTCTCCTGCTCATGGACGCCAAAATCCTGCGAGACTGCTGGGGCGGGACACCACTGCACGACGCCGCCGAGAACGGAGAACTCGAGGTGCGAAAAGCCTTAATACTTAAAAGCTTAAGTTACTTTTAAATAAAATGTGTTATACATCAAGACATCTCGAACATTTAGATGTTATTCGTGTAAAGGAAGCTGTAATTTAAGCTTTAATGACTAATCCCGCTACTCATCTTGATCAGAATCGTTTACATGAGTTTCTCAGTCCTAATAACGTATTTAATGTTATATATTAAATGCAGTAGTGAACTTACACCCTCTGTGTTGTAACTGAAGACGTCTTGTGACTTGCACTGACGGACTACTGTATATTATTCCATAGTTTAGTTTTTACACCTTTAATGAACATTAACATATAAATGAATTCGAGTCAGTGACAAACTTTATATACATAACGAGACATTTTATCCAACACTTGATGAGATTCGAACCCCGCCGTGGTGTAACCACTGGACTCCCGTACCACGAGTGTAAACAGTGATACAGTAATAGTGTAGAAATCCAAATATTTTAAACTCTGAACTGCAAACTGTGAAATTTTTGTGAAGTGCTGTTTATTATTTTGACTCAATTACTTATAAATTCAAGATATCATCTCACTGATTGTGTTACTCATCATTATAACTTAGAAATGTATTAATTTAAGATATCTCATTATTCAGATTTATTAACTAAAATTTATGTTTTTAATTCATTACTCAAGTTATTTAAATAACTTGTTATTTATGAATATTATCTTGTTGTTTTGGTTTAGTTACATGTTAATTTTAGATATATTTTTTATATTATGTTGACCAACTTCTCATTTTTTTCAGTTTTTAACTCATATATCTTATTATTTTCATGATATAATGCATTAGTTTAACAAGCAACATGTTTTTAAATTAATAACTCCTTTGAGTTTGATTTAGTAATGCATTATGAGTTTGACATTAATTTATGAAGTTCTAGCTGCATAACCAAATATTCTTTATGGAATTTCTGAACTGCAAAGTGAAGTTTTTGTGAAGTGCTATTTGTTATTTTGACTCAGTAACTCATTATTTTAGGATATTATTTCATGTTTTTGATTTAGTAACTCATTTAGATATTAGTGTACTATTTTGCATACTTTACATGTACTACTCCTGCAGTGTTGTCGGCTCCTGATGGAGCATCACGTCAGTCCGCTGGAGAAGGATGTGGAGGGATTCAGTGCAGTGGAGCTGGCGGAATATAACGGGCACCGTGACTGCACCGCTCTCCTCCGATCATCCACTCAGGTGGGTTCAGAACCAGATCCTAAACACTGTAACACTCAACTCACGACTTTATAACATTATACATTATTAACTCTCTCACTTCAGTGACTCAGCAGCGCCACCTGCTGAACAAACACAGTGTGTGACATACTGTACATGAACTCTTAACAGTAATCAGCATGAGTTAACCGTAAGGATCATTAAGAAAATAACAGGTATTAAATAAAAAAAATTTCTTTACAAAAACAAATGGCCAAAATGTCAACTATATATATATATATATATATATAGTGCTCAGGATTATGCAGTATAGAATGACATATATGTGTGTGTGTGTGTGTGTGTGTGTGTGTGTGTGTGTGTGTGTGTGTCACTCTATACTGCATAATCCTAAGCCCTATATATGTTTATTACAAAGCAAATAATGTCTAAAATGCTCTGAGTTTTAATGGTTAAGGGCTACACTCAGAGTTGTAACTGACTAAAGTCCAAAACTTTACACTGGAAAATTTGCATATATTTTGATTTAGCTTGTTTAGTAGACTTTTAATGAGAATATATTCATTTACGTTTTGATGAACTGAATGGTCAGTCTTGTATTTATTAGTCTGGTAACTAGTAACTGATTAGTAGCCAACAGTAACTAATGAGTTAAGGAATTGTTCACTAATATATCTGAATGGGTCGGATGTAGAGTCGGGAACTCCAAAAATATGTGACCATAAGTGAACATGCTTCTGTTTTCTATTCTATAATTTTATTATTATTATAAAACTGTATATTAGATAGATAGATAGATAGATAGATAGATAGATAGATAGATAGATAGATAGATAGATAGATAGATAGTTTTATCATCATTGCAAAGGATACAACGAAATTATGCATCACATCTAGACTATATTAAAACAGAGTATAAATAAGAATAAATAAAAAGCTGTATAAGTAGTAAACTACATGACCAGTGTGCTGTACAACTGAGATATAAAAGCAGCAAGTTTCAGTGTTTGGCACGTTCTACTTTAGCTTTATTGACGTTACCATGGATAATGTTACAGTTGTATTTGTTGTGCTGTATCTGTCTTAAAACATCATCATTATCTGTTGGTTGAATACAGCGACCTACTCTAGCACGTTGCTGTAAGGGGAAGATACATTGCTGAGAACCTTGCAGTCTAAAGACTCACACACATTCACACAATATGGGCATTAAGGATTGGTCCAAAGTCCCAATGTCTTTGGACTGCTGAAGGACACCAGAGTACCCAGAGGAAACGCATCCAGCATGGGGAGAGCATCTAAACTCTACACACACGGACTAAACCTGCAGTGGTGTAACCACTAACCACTAAGCTGCTGTAGCACCTTAAGAGTCAACAGTGACATAGAAATAGTGTAGAAACCCAAAGATGCAAGATATTAAATGTTTCAGTTTTTATTTGACATGTTCAGAAGAATTCTTTTAAAAAGTCTTAGACCCCACTGCACTGTAGCCCCAGGGTGCATTTGTCAGTTGAATAAAACCATCTGCTTGCAGTTCATGCCTCTGATACAGCCAGATTTTTCATGAGTACAAGCATATGAGACATTCCTAATTCCCACCCAATTCCTGCCACTTGGTGCAGTGCTGATCCCGAGCACAGATCAAATGGAAGGGGTTGTGCCAGGAAAGGCAACTGGCATAAAAAAACCTGTGTGCAAAACGGATGGTCAGTTTACTGACCGGAAAGTCAGCGCTTCGAGCCCCAGCTCCACCAGGTTGCTGCTTTTGAGCCCTTGAGCAAAGTACTTGATCCTGCCTGCTCCTGCGGTGCCGTACTGTATAATGGCTGACTGTGCAGTAATGTATATGTGATGAATAAAGGCTGAACTGAAAAAAACCCTGATCACCCTTTGTAAATATCCAGTCTATTGCACACATACTGCTGATATAAATCCTGAACAGGGTCATGTGGAGCAATGGCGTAGAAATGGATTGGAAAACTAGCCTCCATCACTCCTAGCCTGTCACTATAACAGCAAAACACATTAAAAGTAGATAATGTGTAACAATTAGGACCGACGGAACAGTTAGTGCTCTGTCTGTTTGGTGCATATCAGCTATCATCTCTCCTTCTCCGGACCTGGAGAGAAAAACTGTCATTTGAGCTTCTCCGTATCATGTTTCAGAGCCTCAAACACATGCCAGATTGGCATTCGTGCTTCAGAGCAATCCATCAGGATAATGACGGTTAGCTGTATCGTGATCTCGAGTTTATATTGTGATTTGGTTCTTGTTTATGTGGGCACAGGCTTTGGTGATACTCTTTTGTGTGTGACAGGCTTTGAAGGATACAGCATACACCTGAGCAAGATCTGTGAGAGGCCATCAGACAAACATCACTTGCTCTTGGGGCCAATGTTCATATGGACCTGGATTTAAGACAGTCTTTAAGACATATTTTACATTGAAAAAGTGGAACAGCTCTTGTAGTATATGTGGTAACTGGGGTTTGAATGAATCCTGAATTTCTTGCTAGAACCAGTGACATGATGAATCTCATGGACCCCTCACAACATAGACAGACGGATCACACACTGACAGCAGAACCCTCGGGACCAATGGGGTTCATCATGTGCCCGATGAATACCTCAAGAAACCGTACCTGTCTACCTGCCCTACCATGGTGTGATTCATAAGTAAGATGAATAAGATCCTGCAAATCCCTACCTTGGACTGAAAAGGCCTCCATCATGAACTTATACGATACCAACCTCCATTCCATTTATTGTTTTCTTTCTTTTTCATGGCGAAGTAGGTTGAAGGTCTTGAGTTAACTTTGACCAAACACAAATAGTGACATTAGCCAGTTCTATGTCTCAGTGATGTCCCTGCAAGTCATAAAACTAGTTATTTGTCCCCTCATGTAATGGACTATACAGTAGTCATGGTATCTGTGTCCCTCAAGGTGACCATGGCTTTCTTTTTCCCCAAATGTACAACCACAGACTAAATACTCTAACTTTCTCTTATGTAGTATTCTGACATACTGTATGTTCACCCTTGCACTGATGATCATGGACTGTCAGTAACCAATCATGTCCAACCTGCTCCATGTGGCTGAACCTCAAGGTAATGTCTAATAGCAGGTCTGCATTTAAGGTGATACATATAAGGTCCTGATTGATAATTCTTGCCTACATCTTTAAGGCTACATCAAGTAACACCTACTGATAGACTCTTGTCTCATATACCATTGGGTTTCTGGTAGATAGAACATGGACAGTTTTTCTAAACTTACCTATCAAACTGGTTCTCAAACTTCCCAACAACAGAACTTGGGTTTCCTCCTAACACCAATTACAACACTGAATAGTGGTTAATCAAATGTTTAAGGCTCTGGGTCACTGATCAGACGGTTGGGGTTTCAAGCCCTAGCTTCTCCAAGCTGCCACTGTTGAGCCCCTGAGCGAGGTCCTTTACTCTTACTACTTCAGGGTGATGTCTCACCCCAGCTTGCTAACTGCAATATGTAATTTCCGTGTTCTATAAAGGTTATGTGAAACATTATCTCAGACTCATTGGTAAATGTTGTCTTTGTTCTAGAGGGCATTCCCCAAGTTTACAGGCTTTACTTTTCTGCTTTTTATGGTATGTTCGAACATAGAGAGTAAGCATAGAAACACTTGTGTAGGTTGTCCACAGAGATGTCCAGTGTTGGTCAAGTGTTGGTTTGGGGTTAGTTAGTTTCCTCAAAACCAAGATCTGTGTTCCAACATCTCATTCCAGGGCTTTGTTTGAAGTATCAGTAGCTTGGTGCTTTGATCTTTGTCTGCACGTTTTCTCGATAAACATGGTGATTGTAGATTTCAGAGGTATTTGTTTTCCCACAATAAAATGGTGGAAAGTATGCAACATTGAGGTTGTCTTCATCTAAACCTCACAAACATTCCCTTTGTACGATGTATCCCAAAGCCTTAAGGCGTGACAAGAATATAAGGATATAAGAATTGTTTTTATTTTATTTTATTTTACCTTGCTTTTAATCATTTCAAAGTATATTGATTAGTTTTATTGAACACACCTTGTACTAGTTTTTCTATCTCATATCATTACTATGAAATTCCTTAAATATACTGTACATTTACTGTAAGTGCGGATCCATAGCACACTACACACGCATTCGGTTACACTATGAGCGTTGGTTGTGAATGTTGTAGGTTAGGTTTTCATCCCCCTTTGTGCTTGCGGTTGCGTTGTGTACATACAGTGCTGTACATCCTATACATGGTCATCATTGAGAAATGGCAGGACACTCAACCCCACGCAGTTAATTATTCAATAACACCTAGCTACCAAGACCTCCTGATAATAGGGCAGAGATACTTAGACGTTCAGACACTATTGTGATAATCAGGACATCACCGATCTGAGCTCCACACACTTCCCTCTGCTCCACCCTGGAGTCGGTCACTACCCTGCCTGCCATTAGGTATCACGGTAAGTTAGAACTTTAAGCTATATTTATATCATATTTACATTCAATATTTTTGCACGATTTTTAACGATTTTATTGCTAGTCTCTTAAATTAATTGTATGTGTTATAAGGTTCTGATCTCAATTAAATGATTCTAAATAATGGTTTTTAAATACTGTACATCTATAATAAAAAAAACTGTATACAGTTTTTCAAGTGTTATTATGACTTTCACATTTGGGTATTTAAGAACGTTTGCATGGTTTGTATAATTAGCTTACTAACTCGGCTTTAAATTAGTTTCTCGTCCTTATTCTGTAGCATTTGTATGCAGGGATTATATAGTGTACATAAAAAGATTTCTTTGGAAACCATTGTTAAAGTTGTTTGTCCACAAATGTTAGTTTCTGTTATTATTTGGAGTTTTTATTATTTTCTGAATAAACATATTTATAGAAATGCTATAAATTCTATGTGATTGAATGCAACTGAAATATTTTGGGAAAAACTCATAAGAGAAAAAAAAGTATAAGTATAAAAGTACTAAAGTACTGTACTAAGAGCCGTACTAGTTTTAAAGCACACTCTTTATTAGCATAGTGGTTGACTCTTTGCAGCATGAGAAGGTGTATCTCTTTGAGAGCATTAGGTTAAAGATAGTATAACACATTAAGATCCTTTAATCACTGCAACCGCAGGTTCAGTGTAACCCGATTCTTCCTATTCACTGGAAACCTGAGCTGTTCATCTCTGTAGGCTGCCTACGTTCAGTGCACTACTGGGATGAAGGCAGGATATGTTTCACTTAGATTTCCCGTTTCTTATATCTTTATCTGTTTCATTCAAGACTCGATTTCGTCTTGTAATTCTGCTGGTCCTGATGTTGGGACGTTTGTCCTTTCGCATTCACGAGGTGTGAGAGTTTCAGTAA
Organism: Clarias buthupogon; assembly: GCA_030014345.1. Classification (NCBI taxonomy): domain Eukaryota; kingdom Metazoa; phylum Chordata; class Actinopteri; order Siluriformes; family Clariidae; genus Clarias; species Clarias buthupogon. The sequence goes on from JAQMYK010000003.1 coordinate 1,441,831, forward strand.
ATCAGTTTCACCGCAGCAGACTGTGATTTAATTACCGTCGATCCATGAATCCTGGTCTGCATTAGAGTCAGGACTCAGTGTGCAGTGTTCAGTAAGACTTACTTCTTAATTCCTTACTTTTACACTCATTAGGCATGTTTTTAGACATGTTAACTTACCTTATAATTTACCTTAAGTATTACAGGAGTAGAAATACTACATGGGTTTTCCTTTTAACTTTTAAACTACTTTTATTTTATGAATAGACTAAAATATTAATAAATTATTACTTGGTAATATAGTAAGGATTTAAATAGCGCTTAATATTGAATGTAATAAAATAACTGTGTATGACATTTCACAATAATAAACAAACAAACAGGTATAATATTGATTAAGGTTCTAGTGTTCCCATGAGGAAGAATACGGTGTGTTATACATTTATAAGGTTGTAAAGTTCTTAACAAATACACATTTGTGTTTCCTCATTCTACTTCTACTTCTTAAGACCATTTCACATCAAAACATGCATATTAATACTACTACTACTACTACTAATAATAATAATAATGTGTGGTATAGTCTGATAAAATCACTATTTTACTATAAAAGCTTATTAACGTCTCAAAAAAAAAAAAAAAATATATATATATATATATATATATATATATATATATATACAGAA
>JAQMYK010000003.1:1459049-1470869 GCA_030014345.1 Clarias buthupogon
TGGAATTCCAATAAAATTGATTCATGTTTGTGGCTGTAATGTGACAAAATGTGGAAAAGTTCAGGGGGCCGAATACTTTTGCAAGCCACTGTATGCACACACACACAGTCTCACAACAGAAGTCTGGTTCTCTTTTCTAGACCCGACTACCTTTGTGGAAATAAAGTGCAGAAACTCACATCTCCAAAAATTTACAAAATCGTATCACAAAAAAAAAAAGAAAGAAAAATATGTGCACAAGAATTAAGATCTGATCGAGATGATATTGAAGATGTAAAAAAAGAAATTGGAAATTCTGGGCTCTTGTAGGGACTCTGTTCAAACTTCCCCATCCTCTCTTCAGTCTCTCCATCTTGGCAAAAAGCTACAGAATTACTGGACATTCTTTTTTTTTTGAAAATTCTTTTCGTGGACTGTTCATGAAAAGAAACCAAAACATTTGTAATATAGTGTTTCTTATGCACTAGTAGACTCACTCCTGGACACTCCCCAATGTCACGGGGCTCTCCTGGTTCTCGCCCATCTTGTGGATGCAGGAAACTAGTAAAATGAAGAAAAACTCTGTTTACTGGCGGTTGGCATCCACTAGGTTGCATGACCGCTAGCTTCTGGTTTTGAACTTCATCTTCCTTTCACTTCCATCACCCTTAAGGAACCCATCAAATACTTTCCTCCTAGTCCTGTTTCTCCTAAAAGTTTTTAAAAATCTCTGATGTATCTCTTTAAACACCCTCTGTAGCACTAGCGTCGTTCTCTCATGCCTTGGTCATGACACTCTTGCCAAGCTCTCGTGCCTCTTGTTGAGCACTTCTCAGTTCTCCTCGTTCCCATACGAGCGCTCTTCATTCTCACCGATTGTCGGATTTCCCTTGTTCCCTTTGTACACTCACTGTACTCTTGCAGAGAACATCTTGTCCTCATCAAAGCTTTCCTCATATCCATACACCTAGCTGTTCTAGGTCATGGAGTTACAGTTTTCTCACCAAAAACTCAAGATCTCTCATCAAACACCTGTATGTATGTATGTATATATGTATGAAAGGGGCTTTAGTAAGTCGCGATGTATGTAAACGTCATCAGTAGCAGAATGTTGTCACGTTATTGCTATCATGAGGCTACTGTAATCAGACTCCACAAGTAAACATATTATATTAGATACCAGGGGTGTTTATGTCAGACCGGGACTTATGATGACTTTTTAGTCAAATTTTATTTGTATAGCGCTTTTAACAATGGTCATTGGCGCACAGCAGCTTTACAGGATCAAGAGAAAACTATAGGAATGTGTAAAAATTTCAGGTAAATGAAGGTGTAAAAATTATTGACATTTACAGGAGACTTCAAGCATAGTACGGTGATGAGACTCTTAGCTGCAGTAAAACACTTAAAAGCAAACGATTTAAAGAAGGCCATACGTCCGTGAATGGCCGAGGTGGCTCGGCGCCCACTGCGGTCCTGAACATCGTGAAGATGCAGCGAGTCGACGCCTGATCCTTGAAAATTGACGGATTACTTGTCTTGAACTTGCGGAAAAAGGAAACACATCTGTCTGTATGAACTGTACCTGTTTCTGTTTCCAGATGTGAATTCCTTCCAGCTGACCTCCAAATGGATCGATGATGTCAGGACGGAGAGAGGAAGTGATGTCATCATCATGCTGGTCGGCAACAAGACAGACTTGGAGGAGAAGAGGTACAGCTCTCAGATTCATGTGATGTAGGATGTTTCTACCAAATATGTGGGCGAAGTCAATGCAAATGTATTGATTTAAAAAAAGTTTCATATTTTTCTAGAATGGCATGTCCCGTAGTGTATATTCTTCCTTCAGTAACTTGCAATGTTTACCTCCCTTACATCCTCAAGTTCTTCCTTACATTATAGCAGCACTCGTTCCCTCACCAGCCTCTTTTTATTTTATTTATTAAAAAGACAAAATGTAGCTTGTCTTGTTACTGCAATACCACAACTTCTGTCCTGAAAATATCAGAAAACTCACAGCTTTACAAAGCACTGACACTGGAGACTCCTTCCATAGACGTTAATTAAAAACACCTTCTAACCAATCAGAGAGCAGGACTCAGTAGCAGAAGCACAGTGGTTTAGCGGTCAGCCCTGTTGCAACACACCTGCAGGGCTCGGGGTCCAGATCTCACCATAAGTCTGTGTGTGTGTGTGTAGTTGGTATGTTCTCCTTGTGCATGGTGGTTTTCCTCAGTGTACTCCGGTTTCCTCCCACAGTCCAAAGACACGCTCTGCAGGTTGATTGCCGTTACCAGATTGCGCGTAGATTCGGCAGGTACAGGTGTTTCGGTGTGTTCTAGGTCTCCTGATGGTGTTTTTGTGCACATCTCTCAGACAGATCACTATCGAGGAAGGAGAGCAGAGAGCTAAAGAGCTGAACGTCATGTTCATTGAGACGAGCGCTAAAACCGGCAGCAATGTCAAACAGGTGAGACTGCTCATACACTCCTCCTCACACACACCTCTTCATACACTCCTTATACACTTGTCTTTAAACACTTGACCTCGTGCACTCCCCTTTATACACTCCTTTGCACACATTCTTCTTTTTACACTCCTTTGAAAAATAACTTAGCTTAGAGTATAATATTAAGGTTTTTACTTGGGTAAATTACTTTATAGTTTTGTTAATGTTTCTTTCTTTCTTTCTTTCTTTCTTTCTTTGTCTCTCTCTGTCTCTTTTGCTCATTGTCTGTCTGTATGATTTCCCTTCTCTCTGTCTATATCTATCTTTCTTTGCCTCTCTCTCTCTCTCTCTTGCCGCAGTTGTTTCGGCGAGTGGCTGCTGCTCTACCCGGAATGGAGAATCTGGATGAAACAAACAAGGAGGGCAGTATCCTTTTACACAGAACCTTCTTTAAAAAAAATTATCATCATTATCCTTAAACAAAATCCTAAATCTCTATTTTTAATCTCCTTTGTTTTGCATTATAACAGCTATAAATTATAAATTTTATTGTACAGTACGTCAGTTACACATCAGGATGATATTTCTCATATTTGTATACATACTTGTACAGGCGTTCTCTCGTAAAGCTAGCTACACCACGCTAGCAGCTGGTTTGTGTTTAGGAAAGCCGATTGTACATTTCCTTTAACGCTGAACCTCTCAGTGATCGACATCAAACTGGATAAAGCTCAGGAGCCTCCTGTCAGCGAGAGTAGCTGCTCATGTTAGTACAGCGCCCCCTCATGGAAACCTCCACTCACACAACTGCTCGTTCTGTTGCTTCCTGTGGCTCAGCATCCCAACCGGACACAGGCTACGTCTGACTGAACTGAAAGTGATCAAAGCTCTCTCTCTCTCTCTTTATCAAAAAAAAAAAAATCACATCCAAACTGTCAATCCAGTACCAACATAACGTGAATAATAACTACAAGCCAGAGCTGTTAGAGTGATAAAGGCCAAAAGTGATGCGATTATATTGTTTAATGAAGCATTTAAAAGGTTCAGTAGTTTACATGAAATAAGATCCGGGACAGGAAGTTGACAGCAGTGCTTAGGGTCACGTCTTTACTCTCACAATGCATGTAGGCTGAGTTCTTGAGTCAGTCACATCATCTGATCCCCTGCACATCGTCAGAACTTACTTAAAAGACCTCAGATGGCCGCTTTAATCTTAAAAATGCGATAAGGAATTACCTTGCACCGATTGGATGATTTATTTCAACCAATAATGAAATTCTCTTTTGCATGTTTTGTCTGCTTCTGTAAATTAAAGTAGCGCTGTTTGAGAAGACCGATGCATTTTGTTAGCGCTGAGTGTCCACTCTGAGGTCTGCCACGCTGTACTGTATTGTAAATAGTATTTCTATTATCATTATTAATATGAACACCCATCATTAGACTTGATATGTGTGTGTATGTGTGTGTGTATGTAAAATTACTTTTGCGATTTAATAAGGGCTTCACTCCGTTTGGTTCTCTTCAACACCATTTATGTTTTTTTCCATTTCAGCTCCAATAGCAAAGAATGTAGACAAAGAGAACATCTAAAATACTCTTGAACCCGCCCGAATATTAAGAAGGAATCAGTCTGCAATTAGGATTAAATAAAGAGACTCGTAGCTACGGTTCTGTTTATTTAACTAAACAGTGTGTCGAAATTTGATTTGCAAAAAGTAGTGGAAAAGCCAATTGTTAAAGATTTGGAACAGACTCCAGGCCACCAGGGGGCGCTGCAAGAATTTATTATAATATTTTTTGGCCATTTAGACTTTCACAGGGTGTCCCCTATTCGCCTGCAGCAGGATGGTGGCAGTTCAGTTTTAGTTACACCTAACATGCATGTTTATTTTGACTTTTGTCAGAAGTTGTCTAGCTAAGGTAGGTAGGTGGGTAGTTAGGTAGGTAGGTAGCAACATCCTACATAATTGCATGTGTTTCTTAGTTTTTAACGATGCGTTGATTAGTGAGTTTCCATAAAATATCAAATTGGTTCATTGAGTAAAAACATTCATTAGCTTAACTTTTTGTTTTTGTGTAAATTAGCCATCTAGCAGTAATGTCCTATAACTTTGGAGAGTTATCTCTGTTAGCAATGAAATACATCATGGATGGTGAAGATGATAAGAGCTGCTAGGACTGACTGAACAAAATCGACTAAAATACTAATGGTGTGACTCAAGTATTTTTAGTTCTCTTTCTCTTTAGCTGATTTACCTTATTTACCAATTAAATTTAGCAAAAACAAATCGTTAAGATTTTGGTAAGACAGTCATTGAATATATCTAATATTGTCTATTTAGTCAAGTTAGCTAGCAATAAAGTCCTGTGGTAATTGTAGCTAGTGAGCTAGTTATGCATTGTGAACTTCAAGCTGCTAGTACCTAGGCTAAGTCCTAATGCCAACTCACATATCAAGGGTGACTTGTTATTAGCGACTCGCGCGCACACAGCAAAAACAGTTGCTGAAAAGTGAGTTTTCTATACTTTTATTTCAGCTAAACATTTTTATGTTTAAATCTGGAAAAGGGAGAAGTAAGCAAGAAAAAGTAGTATTTTATGTAAACATTCATCTAGAGATAGCTCTGATTAACAAAGATAGCTAACATTTAGATGCTATCAAACAGCTAGCTTGAAAAAGAAATAGCATGTTGATTAAACATTAAGGACAGTCACACATCAGAAGACAGTTCCGGTTAGCTAAAAGATTCTGTGAACATTTTAGCTAGCTAAGTTTTTGCTAAGATTGTCAGCTAGCTTAAATATATAAAATGTGAAAAGGTGTCAGATTTCAATTTTGTACCCGTTTTATTTAAAAAGCAAAAAAAAGCTCGTCAAATGAAGACAAAAACATGGCTAACTCTATCATACAGCAACATTTACCTCAGGTTAGCATGAGCTACGGTGTGCCTGGGTTGAAGGATTTGAAAGTTTTTTGTACTGTTTTTTTTCTTTCTTTCTTTCTTTATTGTTGTATTTGCACCAGTGATCTTTTACTTACGTTGCACTTTGTTTCAGTGTCACAAAGTTAAACAAAATGTAATGATTAGCACCATGTTGAGCACACTGGAGAATAATCAAGACGATCACTGTTAGTCAGATGAATGTTAGGGCTCTTAGGATCACAGAGAATGTAAGAAATATCGCCGTGGGTCACGTCCACGCTGTAATATTCAGGTTGTTGCACCGATACGTTAAAGGAATGTGAAATGTTTATTTACTTACCACACTAGTAATAGTATCTTTAATGTTTTACATGTATTTACAATGTTGTCTTAAGTTGACCTGAATGCACTGACACCACTGTGTGTATATAAATATATATAAAAAAAAACATTTAGTATTTAATTTCAATTACAGTATATTATATTGGGTTGTTTAGTCAGGCTGATAATAGATAAGATATTAGCATTTTCAAAATGGCCACCGGTATAATGGTCATCAGGAATTATTAGGAAATCTGTAATATTGTATTTATGAGCGCAGCGGACAACTTAAAGGAAAGCTGTTCAAGTAAATAGAGTTTAGATTAACCTTTTTATGTAAAGGATCATCTGTCATGTCTTAATGTGTCCATATTTAACCTGAAGCATTGAACTTTCACATTTCACTTTTTCTTGTGACACTAGTGTGCCTTCTTTTAATCTAACACCAAAATGCAAGTGTACGCCAACCTATGTGTGTGTCGTGTTCAAATGGAAGCCTGCTACTCTAGGTGTGAACTAGATACGGCCGATGTTAACGATTTTCCTAGCCACTATGTAGTCGTTAGTTTGTTTATAAATATGGTACAGTGATGGAAATGACTCCAGATTATCAGGAAGGCCAACATTTCTCTCAGATGTGTTGAAAAATTCCTAAGAAAATACTTAGGGAAGAAGAAACTACACCGTATTTACGTACACTTACATCATCTTTTAAACAAAGAAGGATGCATTACTTATGATTACCACAAGAGGGAGTTTAGAAACACAGTAGGCTTCCATTTGAACACAGCGTCAAACACACAAGGATCGCTTGTCATTACTGAAGCGTAATTGATTGATCTATTTGTGAGGTGTGTTTTCACGATGCACCAACGAGGTGAAGAGGCAGGTTTCCAGGTTAAAGTGTTTAGTTTTTTTTGTTAATGTACAGTCAGTGCAGGGCCGTTATCGGACCTGACGGTGTGGGGTCGAGCTGAACACTACAGTTCATTCTGTAAAGCCATTAATAAGCATGACATCTGTCTGAAAAGATTAATAAACTCTTATGTGTTAAAATCACACACTGATACTGACTCGCTGGATTCATTTCATTTCATTCCTGTGCATTACAGTACATATGCATAGTAAAAACTCTTTATTATTTCTTTCCTATGGTTGTGTTTGATGGTGGTAGCTGTACAATGTATATCAGGGGTGTCAAACATACCACCTGTGGGCCAGGTCCGGTCCTAATCCAGGCAGCCATTTCTTTATTATTCCACTAGGGGGCAACAAAACAAATATAAACATTCTAATGGTGGTATTTACATTTTGGCAATTGGCGGCCGCTCTTTTCCAGAGCGACTTACAAAAGTGCTTCCGTCAATTGGATAGATCCTTACACTGATTACTAGGTTACCATCCGTCAAACACTGTCAGAAATATTCTTTTTTATAAAGCTAAAATATTGATGGTGTAACCAAAATAGCTTCTGTAACAGTTTCCTGTCCTGTCCAGGTAACAAGACCAGAGGGTGTGTGAATATTTGTGCAGTTTCAAATTTTATGGTTACTATTTTTATTTTTATTTTCTTTCAACTACAATTTGAGTGGTGTTTAAGTCAAAGCAGTACTTTTTTATTGTACAGAATAACAGAACACAGTTCTGAGAGTAAAAACTCCCTTTACACTAATGCACTTATCCCAGTGTTTCACTAGTCCCAGTGCTTGGATACCATCAAGGTAGAAATCTTTCTCAGTACAGCAGAGTTATGATCGGATTTCTAGCTGAAACGCTGGCCTCCCAGGAACTCCTTTAATGTACCAAACATGTGGAAGTAGCTTGGAGCGAGGTCAGGACTGTACAAATCTAAGAATATAGAGGCCCACTTTAAAAAATATATATATATTTCATGATGAATTAAAACTTAATTACAATATTGCCAGCTTTTTTATTTTAAATGATTGTATAAATGGCCACTCTTAGCCCACCAGTGGTCCTCAAGTTGCTAGGAAAACGCCACTGTCAACTATTATGCTAGCACACACCCACAAATTTATAGCAGCATTAAAGACGACTCCTTATTGTTTTAAGTTATAAAGTTATAAGTGATTATTATTTCTTCAATCCACTACTAAATCGGCATTCAATGATGCATTTTGCTTCAAAAGTCTTTTATCAAATGTTATTTGGAACAAGAAACCTCCTGACCTTGAGTCACCTAAAAATTTGCAAAAGATATTATAAAGAGTATGATTTTATTATTATTATAAAAATAAAAAAAAAGTTTATCATTTTAATTCATTACATGCAATATCATTTCTTGTAACACCTTGCTTTGAATTTGTTTAAAATGTTTTTGTGTAAAATCAACTTCAAACTCAACCATCAAACAGTTCTGTCTAGAAAGAGATTAATATATTATTTAAATATATATATAAAATAAACATTTTACCAGGTTACCAAATTATTTATTATTGTTAATATTTAAAAACTAACATTTCATGGGGTGTATTTACTTTTATTATATTTCTATCACTGATCTTTCGGTTCTGTTGACCGAAACCAAAGAGTTTATCCGAATCATCTGTACCTAAGTGTTTGGGAGTGTTTGGGGTTCCCCTGGCCAAAACACACGCTTCAGTTAGTCCTCTAGAGGAATAGAAGCGTAAAGGCTGAGAGAAACATCAAACATCATTAACGTAGTTAAAAGTAGAAGTATCTTATTGCTTAACTGTGGACTTTCCAAAACTACACCGAGAAATGAACTAGCCAACCTGTGACAGACTTTGACCGAGATGTTCAAATGCCTCCCAGAGGATTTCAACCTCAACATTCCAGCTGAAGTTTCCCATGCATCACCAACATCGCTGACTCCCTGAAGGGCTGAGACTTAAAGGCCAAAGGTCACCAAAGAGATTCCTTGTCACTGTAATACACAGTGGCAAATAAATAGCAATGATGGTGAAAGTAACACGCTATTCCATCACTTCTTGTCACCTGCGACCCAGGTAAGCGGACTTACTGTACCCCTTCTTGAAAAAAAAGCCACATATAACTATCATATAGAGTATAATATCCATTTACGCTTGGGTTGAACCACATGCTAATAAATAGTTAAGTTCTTCCTTCCAGGCAGAATGACGCGAATGGAAAATTCTGGTGAGTCTGAGCTTCGATCTCAGCTCCGAGCATCCAGGACGGAAATCGCGATGGCCATTCACGACCCTTTCCCACTGTTGTATGGTTTGGCAGATCATGACATCATCTCTGATCGTCTTCTCGGGGTGAGACTAAAGATCTTATCTTTATTTTTACTGAAGGTGTCCCACAGGGCTCAATTCTGGGTCCGGTTCTATTGTGATAATCACTCCGATTGCTTATTTTCATAAAAAAAATTTGTAGATGTGTTTTTCATTTGCTAAGGTTTTAGAAACATATATATTTACTTATATACTTCCAGAGATATTACCCTAGTTCTTATGATTTAAGTAAATTAATGTTAACCTAAAATACATGCACTTTCACTTTTCCCAACAAAAGATGCAAACTGCGGTATAGCAAAGATAGAATGATTTATCCTGTATAATATGTCTATGAGGGTCTGTACTACCCTTTGCATTTTCAGAAAGTGATATGTGTGTTCTGTGTATTTTTAAGGAAACTATAGAGAGAAAGGAAAAAGATGGGATCCATAAGGCGGTGTATTCCCTCCTAACGTGGCTGCTGGAGCAGGACGCCCCTGTCCTTCAGTCCTTCTGGAACAATCTGTCCAAAGAGTACAATAAGGACAGTTACCCCAAACTACAAAACCTCTTCGCTACTTTACCTAAAGGTACTTTCCAGTGTGCAATAATAATAATAAGTTGCGGCTACTAAATATGGGAAGCTATTTGATTACTGAATTGTTAAAGATGTAATAATTCTATTACATTACACAACTATTCTGTGGAAAGCTTGAGTTAAAAGGTGTTGATTAATTTTCTCTGCTCTGCTCTGACAGTAGTTTCATATTAATGCACTCATTCTAATATATTCCCATAAACATACATGCCTTAAGGTTTATATGGTGAGGTTTTCTGTATTAGACGTTTACTGTATCCAACATGTATGGAATGAGTCTCCAGTGCCAGTGCTTCATAATAGACATGAAGTTGTAACTTTAGGTTTTCAGAAGCTTTTTTTTTTTTTCTATTCTATTAACTTAAAGAGAAAGATCAAAGAGAGGCTGGTGAGGGAACGACTCTGCTGAAACTTACATGAGAACAGGAACTCATTTGTTTCTGTATCATTCAATTTAACTATAAATGGATAAAAAGCACAGCATGGTGATTATTAACAAATGAAATATGGTAATTGCTGCTGATACACTTTTTTGTACCCCGGTGTTCAAGTCAAACTGGGATTTTTGATTGTGTAGAATAACAGATAACAGAACACAGTTCTGAGAGTAAAAAATTCCTTTATTTTCTCTACATAATCCCCTGCTACACTAATGCACTTATCCCAGTGTCTCAATAGTGCTCCGACACCATCAAGGTAGAACGTTTTCTCAGTACGCTGGACAATTTGTTAAGGACAAATTATCTGTCAATTTTTAAGGACCAGGCGTTCCCCTCGCTGAATGTTCACAAGAACGAGTGCAGTGAGCTCTAACCCACTTCGGCAGGGATCGTCATTCACGGACGTACAGCCTTGTTTTAAACGTTTACACCAATCATAGTCGTGTGTTGTGTTTGAGACCAGTTCAGCATGGGTTATTTTGCCGCAACACTGCCGCATGTCTTGTGCCATCCCTTTCTTACCACATTAATGTAAAAACTAATCCTTAAAAATTATCAATCCTACAAATTAGTATAGAGTTAGTTTTGATGTAAGACTTCCTTGCCTGACTTTGTCCTGATCTCTGGCAGGTCTGAGTTTGGGAAGCAGGTCTATTAGAAGTCCCAGGCCTGAGCTGCAGAGTCAGACTCATCTCAGCAGGAAGAGGGGAGTCGGTGAGAAACAGCTGGCACTTCGAGCTCAGAATTATGGCAAGAAAGCTCTGCACATCCGCTCAGGTATCCACATCATCATGAGCACACAGGATGTCTGGCTTTGCTCGACCAGACATCCTACAGCTCAGGGGTTTATCATTGCTTGATCACCTGACTCGAGTGAATGTGTCTGTTGTGCTCCAGGAGGTAAAGGAAAGCCCCTGAGGAAGACAGACAGCACGTCTGTCTCTCAGCTTTCAGTAAACAAAGGTAAAGACCTTTATCTTGTTGTTTTTTAGAGTGTGTCGGTTAGTGAGTAAGTGTGTGTGTGTGTGTGTGCGCAGGCGTGCAGTCGGTGTCCACCTCAGTCCAGCACGCTTTCACTCTGTCTGCTGGAGAACTTCCTGTGGAGGAGATTCTCATCCAGCAAGTCTTCGAGAGTGGTGAGACGAACAGACGGACAGATCGATGAATGAACTGACAGACAGGTCGCTTTAGACGGTTCTGAGCTTCTGCTTTCCTCACGCAGGAGGAGCCAAGAAGTGCATCAAGGTCGGGGGAGAGTTCTATTCCTCCTCTACACTCGAGGAGACAGCGAGTGGTCATGTGACCCAAGCGGGACAAAGTCACACTCACCAGCAGGGGGAGACACACACCCAAGGGACAGACGTGTGTAGACTTTAATCCATTACAATATACTCTGTCTGGGGTTTTATTTCCCTTCATCATTTAACAACAACACCATCCATCTTTTCTCGAGGTGTTTTATAATCCTGTAAATATTCATTTATTCCTCTACACATCTCAGTGTCAGGTCAGACTAATCACTATACCAGACTAGGATGGATGGATAGATAGATAGATACAGTAGATAGATTTATGGATATATAGATGTATGGATAAATAAATGGATAGATATATACATAGGTGGCTGGATGGATGGATAGATGGATAGTTGGACTATGCATGGATGCAGATGGATGGATGGAAAAAAAATAATGTGTATAAATGTATGGATGAATACATGGATAGATGGATACATGGATGGATTGATATATAGATCAAAGGATGGATGGATAGATGGTTGGAGTATGGATCGATGAATATAAATGGAGAGATGGATGGATGGATGGATGGATGGATGGATAGATAGATAGATAGATAGATAGATAGATAGATAGATAGATAGATA
>JAQMYK010000003.1:1477523-1496058 GCA_030014345.1 Clarias buthupogon
TCTCTCTCTCTCTCTCTCTCTCTCTCTCTCTCTCTCTCTCTCTCACACACACACACACACACACACACACACACACAAAGATCTTTTCTATAATAGAATAAAAACATCAGTTTCTAAGATTCCTGCTGTATATTTTTGCATGTACTGTAGAAGTTAATTATTAATAATAATCATATAGTGTGTTATGAATGATTCCAGGGTCAGATGTTTTCCTCTTAAACTTAAATCTTTTATGTAAAACATATTCCTGTACCAATGTGTTTGTTGGAAAACACACTTTAATAATGAGGAGATCCTTTTCTACGTCCCATGAAGGGTTTCAGTAGTTAATGATCAGACCTGCGCAGCAGTGGGAAGAAAAATACCTGCACTGCCATTTTACCCTCCTGTGGTTACATGTACACATTAATGCTTATACAAGTGACAGAAAAACAGTTATTAAACAAATATTAGCAATCATTAAAAATATAAAAAAAATCAACAATTAATCGATTCATGATTAATTAATAACATACCTAATAGCAGCAATGCATAGTTCTGTGTTTTGAAGGAAAAGAAACACACTACATACCCATGAGCCACTCTGATTTATTCTACTTCTGGGCTGCTTTCCTTTTTCCAAAGCTTCCAAATAAATAACCGTAATACTCCATGTTCATGCAGGAGAAACATTCTTGAGGATTTTGCAGCTACGGACCTCTTTTATCTCTTTTACCTTCAAAACTTTAGGAGAATGTTTTGTAATCTCATTTAACTTTAAAACAACAACAACAAAACAATATTAGCATTTTATATATATGTACATTATACATTATACATTATATATATATATATATAGCACCATTATTTAAAGGTGTCCATCTTTTTTCCCTGACATTCACACTTGTGCTGTAAAACATGTATTGATCAAATTATTAAAAGTTCATAAGTTGACATTATATGATTGATGATGGAATGTGATTTCCAGTAATGTAACAAAACAAACAAACAACTTGCTTGTTTGTACTTTACACAGACAAGACATTGAGAAATATAGGTTGAGAACATTCTAAGTCACGATTTTGTTTTTCAAATTAGTCTCATGTTCTGACTTCTTACTTTCCTAGTAAACTAGATGATGTTTAATAAACATCTAAAAAAAAAAATTGTGCATTATACAACTTAAAAAGAATCATGTAGAAAGGGTGTTTTGTTACAAACGTGGAGAGAAGAAGAATTTTTTTTTCAAACTCAGAAATATTTCATGTAAATTGTATTAATAATAATTAAATCTGTCTAATTGAACCAAGCACTGATGTATTTCTGTTTTTTATACAGTCTATATTGGTTTGATTGTTATTTACTGCAAAAAAAGGCAGCAAATATCTTGAAGCTAGGTTTTACCTGTTTCATCCTTTCATAATTCAACATATCATGCTTAAGCAATATCACACTCGAGGTCGTGCGGTTGTACTGAATATCAGCACAGCATTATTGTAAGCATGGTCTATTAGTAGATAATGTTATGATAATGCTGCTTATTTCTAGAAATAAAAGCTTATTTTTGTTCTGGCAAAAGAACGAAACTGCTTAATTTTTTTATTTTTATTTGTATATCTATCTATCCATTTAGGATCCTCTGTAGTCCAACCAGGGCCGTGGAGACCAATGGCGACCGATGTATTTTCAGTATTCCCATTTTTACCCCCCATGTAGGATCTCCGGTCAACACACTACACACACTGGGGGTAATTTGGGAATGCGATATAGTCTAACCTGCATGTCTTTGTGGGAGGAAACTGGAGAACCCAGAGGAAACCCAGCAAGTATGGGGAGAACATGCACACACCATGCACACAGACCCCCAGGCAGGAATTGACCCCAGACCCTGGAGGTTCAAGGTGACTGTGCTAACCACTAAGCCATCACGCCATGAAATTTTTACAGTATATAGATATATATGTTTATTAACGGAATCTTATATTAAGAAATTGTAGTTTGATTTGACTGAGCTCAAGGTATTGTCTCTTGCTAAGATGCCATTGTTTTTGCAGTGTAGCCAATCAGAGCTGCTTTACGTTTGATTTACATAGCTATAAAAAAGAAATGAATTGTCTGTTTTCATGTGGATCTTCAACTTGATGACACTTGCAAAAAGTATTTCTCTCCCTGCTGTGCTCTGAGTGTAGACAATCTGACAAAAGGGAGTCATGGTGAACTTCAAGTATTCTTCATCTGTTAATGTTTATCTCTTTGGTATGATTATAAATGCATTTTCTTAATCCCAAAGGTTCCCCAGTGTATTTGGTATTTCTAGGAAGCCTAGTCAAGTTCTCTCAAGGACACATTATGGTGGAGAGCCAAAGCTGTCAAGCTCAGAGAGAGAGAGAGAGAGAGCACATGAGGAATGTTAATGACAACCATGTGAGTTTTGGGAATTTTGCATTTCCAGGCGAGGATTGATGGCCAAATATCTGCTGCGTTTGGATGAAAAAGACAGATGGAAAATTACAGATCTGTCAGTTGGATCTGCATTGATGATTCAGGGGGTTGAGGTATTTTTCTTCCAGGTGTTTGGTCAGAGAAGGGGTCATATATTTTTTTAATAGTCACTATGGTTACGAATTTTGCAAAAACCCAACAAATACAGCATGAAGAATTCTCTCCCAGTCATTAACTTCCAATGGAGTGTGAAGGAAAATGTTTTCATGTGACCAGATGTTTTTTCTCTTTTTTTTGGCAGTGCAGGCAGTGTAGATCACCAGGAATTAAAATGTCAGTCTCCCTGGTTCTGTTTTCTTCCCTGCAGGAGCTCGAACACTGTTAAGGATTACAAGATGTGCTGTCGAAGAGATTTATAGAGATGTCTTGATCAATAAAAGAGGCTCAGGAACGTCTTGGTTTTGAGCCAAATGTGGTCAGTTGTAGTTGTAGGTACAATAAATGATCGTAAAAACAAAACAAAAGCAATGAACAAACTAAATATCCGGACCTGAACAAACTTAAAGCAAACACACCAATCAGCCATAACGTTAAAACCACCTGTTTAATGTTGTGTAGATCCACCTTGTGCTCTGGTCCATCATCGCCTGGACTCAACAAGACCTCTGAAGGTGTGCTGTGATATCTGGCATCGGGATATGTATAGTATATGATGCTTTAAACTCTGATTTTGATGTGAGGTCGGGCCCCCATGGATCGGACTTGTTTGTCCAGCACAGATGCAGATTGAAGATTGAATTAAGATCTGGGAAATTTGGAGGCTGTGACAACACATTGAACATTGTCATGTTCCTCAAACCATTCCTGAACAATGTTTGCAGTGTCTCACTGCTCATGGCAATAGGTGAGGTGAGGGTCATGACCGAAAGGACAAGGTCGTGGGTACAAGCGGCCGAAATGGGTTTTCTCAGGACGAGAAAACCCATTAGAGTAGAACCGTTGCTTCTTTTGCGTAGAAAGTAGTCAGTTGATGTGGTTCAGGCATTTACTGTTGAAGGGATGTCACCAGGACGCCTCCCTAGAGAGGTGTTCCTGGCAGGTTCACCTGGATGGAGGCCACGGGGCAGACCAAGGACTATATCGCCACATTGGCCTGGGAATGCCTCAGGATCCACCAGTCAGAATTGTGACTGGGGAAAGGGAATTTTGGGGTTCCCTGCTGGAACTGCTACCCCAGTGACCCAATTTTGGACAAGTGGCTGAAGATGGATGAATGGATGGAAGATGCATCCATATGCATGGCAGGACCCAAGGTTTCCCAGCAGAATATTGTCCAGAGCATTGCACTGCCTCCACTCACTCACCTTCTTCCCATAGCATCCTGGTGCCGTTTCTTCCCTAGGTAAGCGGCACACAAACCTGGCCATCCACATGACGTAAAAGAACATCCGATCCATCAGACCAGGCTGCCTTCTTCCATTGCTCTGTGGTCCAGTTCTGATGCTCACATGCACATTGGAGAAGCTTTTGATGGAGGACACGGGTCAGCATGGACACATTCACCACTCTGCAGCTACACAACATCATACATATGTAATACTGACTTCTGTCAGTATTTAACTTTAATCTTAACACAGTGGGCGCTAGAGCGTTCTCTAGGGCGTCGCCAAGGCTCTGGAACGAAGTCCACTCACTCACTCACTCATCTTCTATAGCGCTTTATCCTGTATTCAGGGTTATCCTATATGCTGGAGCCTGTCCCAGGAGGCTTATGGCACGAGGTGGGGTACACCCTGGACAGGGTGCCAATCCATCGCAGGGCACACACACATACACTCACTCACACATGCCAATCAACCTAACCTACATGTCTTTGGACTGTGGGAGGAAACCGGAGTACCCGGAGGAAACCTACCAAGCACGGGGAGAACATGCAAACTCCATGCACACAGAGACAGGAATCGAACCTGGCCGGGAATCGAACCTGGACCCTGGAGGTGCAAGGCGGCAGTGCTAACCACTACACCACCGTGCCGCCATTTATTTTATTTTTATTGATCTTAATTTTTTTCTTATTGATTTTGTTTTTAAATCTTTATAAAGTAATATTTTGAAATTAGTTTACTTTTTTTCCAATGTATAGTTTCCTTGGGTGCTTGAAAGGCACTTATAAATGAAATATATTATTATTATTATTATTATTATTATTATTATTGTTGTTTTTGTTGTTGATGTTGTTGTACAGGATAAAGCGGGATAGATTTTGTTTTTTTTTGTCTTTTTCTTTCTATGTAGTCCTTTGTTTTATTTTTTCTGCCCTACAGCTGTCTTACTGTTGGCAGAAATTACTTACAATCTTTACTAGGTCTCAAATCTAATTGCTTTGCGCTGGGAGAAAGTGGTTGGCTGCTAATATAGGCATAAAAGTCGACAATTAGCATTTCCTCAGACTTTTAGGTGAGAAAGTTTGCATAAGAATGTTGCAAACAGAGCAAAAAAATGGGGCAAATCAGGCAATAAAATGACAGTAAATGTAAATAACATGTGATTAGCATAGCGCACAGCATAAACATTATCTGCTAGCATGACACATTATAAAAATTAGCATTTACTCTGAAACGGAGTATAAAAACACGGTATTTGCACGGTATATAGAGTAAAAATTTTAATTAAAGTTTTACTCTCTAGATTTTAAGAATCTAAAGTGACACCAGATATTACGGTGAAGATCGTTACTAGAGAGGGAAATTCCTTATGCATGCTTGTGGACGCCAGGTGCTGATGAGATCACTGTAAGAAATGTGCAGTTAGTGTGGATTTAAAATTGAAAAGCCTCAGCTCCAGCTCAGATGTCAAATAAAACAGATCTGCTTTCAACATGCAGAAGAGAAACAGTTTAATCACAAACATTCTTCAGTCTCGGACGCGTTAAGCGAGGCACTAAACAGCGCGTCCTGGAAGTAATCAACAAGAGATGTTTTTGGCTTTGATTTGGGATGGTTTTTATTTTCACTACTGAACAAAGAACATGAGATCGCTACTGAGGCGTCGGAGTGTAAATACACGCTGGATCTGAAGTGTTAGGAATCTCATACAGAACAGGATATAAGTGCTGATACGTAAATCTCATTACTAATGATTTATACCGGACGAGCTGGTCAGGCAGGTGGGTCGCAGGTACGATCCTTTACGATCCTGTGAAAGCAGCTGGCAGACTTGGACTAGCAGTTTGAACATTATTTTGTTTTTGTTTTATTTTGTGTGTAAATAAGAGTTAATTGAAATATACAAAAACACAAGACCCTACGCAGCAAACAGACGTTTTTTTTTTCAAATCTAACTGGCTCTTCATGAACAGCACATTCCTTGTGTAAATACTTCTGCAAATGATTTATTAACTTTGTCTCGTGCTTGAAAAATGAGGATTAATGTTTGTGATTTAAAAAGAATTTAACTTAAATCATCTGTACAGGTAAAATAAAATAAAATAAAGCAGTGAAATGATGTCACAAACAAAACAGCAGTAAATCAGTAATAATAATAATAATAATACTTTTTTGAATGTCTGTATTCTATCATTTATACGTAATATGCAGTTGACATAAAAGCATCAAAGAAATGGGGAAAAATACTTTTCAACATAAACAATCGAGTGTGTACTGTATGAAACATGTCAGAATTTGTCTATTAGTTCATGCTGATTTACAGCTTGTACCGAAAACATCATAAACTTGGGTGAATTTATTTAATTTTTCATATATTTGTTTTACATGATTTGAAAAATTTAACGAATTTAATGTCCACAAACTGTATGTTTGGTTTATTGTAATACTAATTTATCGATACTACAATAAATGCTACAATACAACAAAAACTGTAGAATACAATAGATATAAATACCAGAAATATTTGAATATGACCAAAATTATTTTATCCATTATTTATTTCTTTTTACAATGCAGTAAGTGATAAAAAAAAAAGGTTTTCCTGTTTTCGGGCTCCACAGAAAGAGCATGTTAGGAGAATGTGATTTTATTATGAACAAAACCTCAAGCTTGTTTAACTGGATGAAAGAATGAGTGAAAGGATGGAGAAATAGACAGCGGAGTGGATGGAAGAATGGGTGGAGCCATGAATGAAGGAATGGATGAAAGACTGGAGGGATTACCAGGATGGATGAATGGATTAAAGCATGAATCGATAGACAGAGGGATGGATGGAGGATGTGAGTAAAGGATGGAGGGATGGACAGAGCGATGTATGAAGGAATGAATAAAAGAATAGAGGGATGAATAAAGAGATGGATGGAGGAATAGATTGGAGCATTGAATGATGGATGAAGGATGGACAGAGGGATGGGTTTATGGACGCAATGGATGAAAAGATGGAGAGACAGGTTGAGGTATGGACAGCGGAATGAGTGTAAGAATGGATGACGGTTGGAGGGATAAATGAGGAATAAATAAAATGATGGATGGATGGACAGATGGTTGGAGAGATTAATGAATGGAGAGATGGACGGAGGAATGGATGAATTGATGGAGCCACAGTAATCTGTTTTGGATCAAAGTTAAACGACAACATGTAAATCCTCCTGTTCTGATGTCAACCATATGGTCTGAATTTATGTGGAGTAAAACACTTGAGCTGAGTGTCTATGTGGACCTGGGATCGTTTTAGACTTGGCACTGTAATGCTCCCCCCCCCGCCCTCACACACACACACACACACACACACTCCCCCAGAACCCAGTGCAGATGACCTGATTACATACCAGATATGTTACACAAGCTCTTGGGGATTGCATTTGGCACAGGCGTGATGTTCCTGATGTTTCCCTCTGTTACAGCTGCAGAGCCAGAAGTCTGTCGGAATGCAGCCTCCTTCAGCACTCGTCTATAAAAAGACACAGCATGGCGTTAGAGCTACGCAGAAAGCTAACAATGCTTGGCATTTTAAATGGGGTTTTAAGATTAAGGTCAAACTGAACTGCCAGCTCACCTTGTTATAGTTGAAGCATTATATATAGTAACTTATTAAGCTAATTATTATGTTATAATAATTAGATTACTATTATTAGACCAACTAGAATAGGCTTTTATTTATATATACTCAACAGTCTGCCAAAGGATGATAAAAATTTGGTTTGCTTTTTCCTCTGGCACGCATCTAAAAAAAAAATCTCAAATAATTGTCAGAACCGTCAATCAACACGGCCGCTACCAGCCAATCAGACTTAAACTGGCTATAACACTAAACACTGCTAGATTGGGTTATTGGTTTGGTTCTTTGGGACAAACCTTAAGGAAGACATTTTTTTTTTCGTAAGTAATGGACCATGTATTTCCACTTGTGAGGCATCATGGGAACCCTAGGTCACGCACTGGCTCACCTTTAACCCTGAAAAATCCATACTATCGGCTTTGACACTTGGTGAAGCGTCTCTTATCGTGGGCTTTGAGAGCTGATTCCAAAACCTGAAAATGTTCGCCCACGTTGTCTGCACTTCCTGTCATGTGTTATGGGCCGTGACCCTGGCATTCCTCCACACGTTCTCACACTTCGCCTACTTCTTTGTCTTCACAAAACATTCCTAAATTCCCAATTGAGAATTTGTCTGATCCACTTTGCTGCTTTGAACATCCAAGTTGTTGATCATCTGAGCCAGTGGTGTTTATGCTGATTATAATCTTGTCTTTGAGACATATCATATATACTCCCTTTTATTATTATATCCTTTACTTATTTCTTATACATCATCTAGGAAGGAAGTTAAAAGCCCAGTTTCTTTGTATTATCCAATGCCTGTAAACGAATATAACATATTTTAATAAAATAAAAACGCTTCATCATTTTGTCTTTAGTTAGACCTCATTTGTCACACGTACATATCAGCATATTTGCTTCACCAAGGAGGAAGTATGCAACACTGCTTCCTCTTTATAACAATGAAACATCAGCATGGGGTCAGACCTCAAAACCAGCCCTAAACACAACAGGATCTCTGTCTCATGCAAAATCAGAGCCTGTCGGACATTTATTAGATAAAAGTACCGTTTACAAGTTGCAAGTCCTAACTAGATCATGACTCTAACTCCCGAGCATCCACATCACTACAATACCATCCATGGTCTATACCTGGGGCCTGGAGCCTATTCCAGGGAACCTAGGGGACTAGGCCAGGTACTCCTTGGATGGTGTGCCAACTCATAACAAGGAAATCGTCCACTACAGGTGTTTTGGAAACACCAATCAGCTTACAGTTTGGACTGTACAAGGAAACCAGAGTACCCAGAGGAAACACACCAAGAAAGGGTGGACCATGTAAACGCCACACACACACAGATCAGAGGCAAGATCCGAACCCTCAACCGATAGTGCTAGTGCTAGATCCTTTGTTCCACTCTTTGTGAATAACATATCGTAAATAAATGTATTATTCCCTTAGGACTGAGATTAGTAAGTCTGGTGTGCCAGGAGTGGAGGCTCAGGGGGTTAAAGGTCTAGGCTGTTGATTTGGGGATACGAGGATCCGAGTTCGAGGTTGCGACACCTCATCCTACCCAGCCACTACATGCAGTGCCGGTACCAAACCCGGTTAGAAAAATGGGAGTGTTGTGTCAGTACGAGCATCCGGCGTAAAACCTGTACAAAGCTGCGTGTGCATTGATGGTCCGCTGTGGCAACCCCCTGACTGGAACAGCCAAAAGACAGTTAACTTAAGTAAGTATATTCACTAACCTTTAGATAACTGCAACCGTTAACACTTTCTTATTGAGATGAAAGATTCAAGGATGCAAATATATAAAAGAATTTATGATTTGAAGTTTATGATTATAGACATCAAACACAAGCAGCAGCAGCAGTCCGGAGACTAGACACAATGAAAGGAAAGTGAAGCCCTGCGTTATTCCATGGCTTTCTGGTGTCATAGTGCATCACAAACAACAAAGCAACAACATTACAAGAACATTTAGGTTGAGATTTTCTCAATTCGATGAGATTGAAAAAGAACAAATTGAAATAATTGGCTCAAATGTTTCCAATGGCCCAGTCATGGCAATATAATAACGGGAGACGGCATTTCGTTAAAAGCTCTTTGGTTAAAGGTGGCCATCGTATCATTAACTTCTCTGCTATGAAATGTCCAGCAAAAGTACAGCATCTATACCAGTTATAATGTGATAATTAAACCAGTTTCATTCGGTTGATGGATTTTTGTTGATTCTTTACTTATGGAAATTCTACTACTGTTAACAGAGACAAAAGTAATGAAATCATATCCATATAATCCATTATATATATATATAACTGTTTTGCTCTACATGTCCTTCCACAATAAATAACTGAGGTACACAAACTGGATTGAACAGTGGTTTTAACACCCAAGAATTAATCCAACAATCCATGTAAAAAATCTTATATTTAAATTTTTATACAAGTACTTTTTATACATGACACTCATAGCAACATTACTGCTGATTTTAACACTCAATTTATATCAAGATTTATAAAATGTTTATTCTGATAGTTTAATG
This sequence comes from Clarias buthupogon, assembly GCA_030014345.1. Classification (NCBI taxonomy): domain Eukaryota; kingdom Metazoa; phylum Chordata; class Actinopteri; order Siluriformes; family Clariidae; genus Clarias; species Clarias buthupogon. The sequence goes on from JAQMYK010000003.1 coordinate 1,487,483, forward strand.
GTCATCAATATTCAATTCAATTTGTAATTTAAATTTATTTGTATAACGCTTTTAACAATGGTCAATATGGCTGCCAGGCTCCGCCCCCACCCAGCATCACGCATACACAGACAGAAATGATCTAATGTAGTCTTCCATTACTACACCTCCATGGTATTTTTCATGTTATTGGAGCTGAGGACAAACGTTTGTTCAGATTTTTACTACCAGTTCAGATCCATGCATAAAACATTAACATCTGGATCTGTTTCTGGTTTCTGTCTCTCTCTCATCATTCAGGTGAACAGGACGCGCCTCTCATAGGGCTGTGTTGCCAAAATAGCCACAGAGTGTACAGAATTTACTACAAAATGTTTAATAATGGTAAGAATTTAGATGATTTTGGTAAATCATGGGTTTTGGTTCTTCATAATTGGTTTCTGTTGATAATGTGGTAAAGTTTACTGGCATGATCTCTATTTACACCATCTGTGTATGCATGTGTGTTTCCGTACTCTGAGACAAAAACATCAATCTTTTTACAGGAAGCTCACTAATAAAGTTACTCGGTCAAAAAACGTGTAGGCAAAAATGAAAAACACATACGTTCAGCTGCAACACTAGAACATCAAACAGACAGACATCAAAGACATATGAAGCACTTATTAAGCAATTCACTTAAAAATGTACATCCAGTTACTTTACTCTTTACTTTCATGCTTGAAATACTGTACACACTCAGAGTCAACTGTCTACACAGATTTCTACCACACAGCTGTTGTTGATTCATTTAAATAAAGCCATAGAAATTATATAATTATTGATTTAGAAGTTAAGTTAAGGAAGCATTTATATGTAACATGTGAGGAAGGAGTCTCCAGTGTCAGTGCTTTGTGACAGTCAGATATAAAGCTGTACGTTTTAACTTTAGACGGAGTAGTTTACTCTTCTTTGCATTTTTCATCTCAGTAACTTCAACATGAGAGAGAAAAAAAGAGGCGTCTTACAGAACGAGTGTTTACAGCTGCTAGAACGTAAGTGAGAAACAGAGACTGGACAGAGACTTTCCACAACGTTAAACAGCCGTCTTTAATTCTTTCTCTTCAAAGACTGAACCACTTACACCTATTTATCTGGCAGATGTTACAGATGATTCTCGTTCCTCCTGGTCAATTCAAAGCATTTAAATTTAGCATTTAGATTTAAAGGTATTAAAATTATTAAAGGTATTAACTTTAACCGCTTCCTGAAACAGAAGCTTAGAGCTTCGTGCCAAGTTTGATCTCTCCTTAAAGCAACCGGCCTTCTGTAAGAACACACAGCTGACGATATCAGCCCTCAGGCAAAGTCGGCAAAGTGTGTAAGCTTATTTATTTCATTACAGGCTAACAGGAGTTTGTGTAAACACAGCTGCTGCCAAAATCTCTCTCATGAGGAAGTGTTCAAGATGGGAAGAAGGAGCTAAGAATGGTTTGTAGTGAGTAATTATGTATGAAAAAAACATGTAATTATTATTATTATTATTATTATTATTATTATTATTATTATTGCACATTAGGGCCATGTTGCATTAGCTATGAAATGGTACAACATGCTCACAAATCAATCACAATCTACTAGTTTAACTTATTGTTTGTTGAAAAAAGATAGGTAGTCAAACAGAAGCAAATCATAAGAATTCTGCATATTTTTTCAGACTCTAACATCCATTATGAAGAAGCACGATGTACCTGTGAAGTCTCAAGGAATCATTATGATATCATAACATTTTTTTGTCTGTGACTGCATTTCAAAATTTTCAATAAGCTTGAAAAACGTTTAGACGGTCTTCTAAACCGCAGCAAGCTGTACCGAACAAGTAAAAGTCCTCCGTTTACAATTCAACTTGAGAAAATGTACAAAAGTATGTACATTCAAATTTGCTTAAGTATCTAAAGTTAGTTCACTATGATAGTTATAGTTCTCTCTTGCTGTATCGCTGCTGCATAATAATCAGCAGATGGCTAGTAGTAGAATGTAGTGAAGTAGAAAGTACAGATATTTGTTGTATGATGTAGTGGAGTGAAAGTGTAAAGAATCCTCTAATAAAACTACTCAGGCAAAGTACGGATGCATAAAATATGTGCTTAAGTAACGTAACTTTATTTAGTTACTCTGCACCTCGAGGATTTCCTATCGTAACAATTAGGGATCGAATTAAGGAATATTGGAAATGCCTTAAAAGTGTCAAAAAGTAATTCATCTTCATTATTACTCAACAATCTTTGATCTAAAAAACAAAAATAATTAATAAACTAGTAAGTAGCATTACATTTTCTTCACGTCATATGTGAATTTTTATTTTGTAATGTCATGACTTTTTTTTTTTTACTATTTACTAAGGTACTTAAAAACACTTTTTTCTATTCTATAATATATTACATCTTGTTTTGATATATTAGATAGATTAGATATTTTGCCTATTAGATCTAATATTATAGATCTTGTTTTGAAACGTTCCAGTTTCAGCTCGTTATCACGATTCCCCTGGGTTAGTTTCAGTTTAAATAGCTCCTCTATTCACGGAAATTCTTCCTCGCTGGTAAAAATAGCTTGGCAATGCTGACACACAATAGTTCCCTTCTCGAGAGCATGACAAAGGCTTGTTTTCATTTCGCACACAGCCGAGTCTGTGTTTCAGCCTCAAAACACGCATGTTTAATCTTACACATGTCAGAAACAGTCGAAGTCATTAACGCGGGCGTCACACTGCATTCTCGCCGAAGCACGCCGACTCAGTGGTGCGATTGTTAAATGCGGGTGAGACGCTGCTGATGGTTAAGTGCACTGTTTAAACTACAGCAACTACGATTATGCTTTAGTTGATGGGGGAAAAACGCCTTTTTAGACATCTCATCGTAAATCACTGTTTCTCAGAAATAAAGACTGGATCTGTGATGAACTGAGGTCTTTAGACTGGACCAAAGCTCGGATGTGTTCTGTGTGTGTGTGTGTTTCGATGGGAATAAATCAAAGGAAAATCAAATGTACAGAATTTCATGTTCGTCCCAAACGTTGTCCAGAAACCAGCCGAGACGTGCGGTGTCACAAGTTTAGTTTGAGCACACACACTTTGGGTGAGCTCTGAGACCTGGGTTAACTTTGTAAGGAAATTGGGAAATATGGAACCTTTAAACTACATAACTGGACCACTGTTGAACAAAACCAAGAGCGGCGCTGGTCTTTTACATTATAATCACTTTAACTGGTGACCAGAATGTTTGGTTGAACATTTCTCATTTCAGTCTCTCTCTCTCTCTCTCTCTCTCTCTCTGTGTCTCTCTCTCTCTCTCTCTTCTCCCCTGGTGGTCAAAGCCACCGAGCTGGAGCTATGTGCTGACTCAGCGTCAGAGACGCTCACCGCTGTTTGTTCAGGGCCGCTAATGGAGGCCTGAGCTAACGTGATTGTGCTCATCCAGTGGAAAAGCATTTCACACTGATCCTATCTGATATCACACCGATTACACGGCAGCGCTCTGGTTAATGAATGACTCCGAGTGACCGTTCTCAAACACAGAAGAGGGAAGGAGAACTGCAGAGACTGCACGAGACGTTGCATGGTTTTTTATTTCTGCTCCATAATTTCTAACAGAATATTCCGGTTTATGAGAAGAACCTGGCACAGGCCGTGTGTGCCGAGGAAACTGTGTGTGTTGGAAGCGTCTGTGCTGACTGAGGTAATACTTTACTGAATGGATGAATATTAAATTTGTGTCGCTGAATTGTCAGGAAAAGAGAAAGCAGAGAGGAAGGAAAAACATCCAGCGATCATCAAGTTTAGTGTCAAATGTTTTTTATACCAAATGCACATTTTTCATTTACAGTGTGTTCACACGTGTGTGTGTTTTAGAGGTTTAGAATGCAGCATGATGCATAAACACGTGTAATCACTGATATGGTGAAGTTGTCCATAAGGAGATTCTTTAATGTCAGCATTTTGTAACAGCTAGAGATAAAGTTTTCCAACATCTTCGAGACAGAGGAGTTTACACTTCTTAGTGATTTCACAAAAACAGAAAACAGTTTTTGTAAGGGTGAGAAAAAAAAATTGTCTGCTTTCTGGCTGTATAATATATTTTAATTAACTAAAGACATTTTATAACATAAATTTGAGTTTATCACCATAATCTCTTTGCTTTTCAATACACTTTGTCCGTCTGTCAACAATCCTTTGTATTCCCTCTGTGCAAAATGTTTTAGTCTGAACTGTGAGTCACGAATGCGCCGCTGTCTTCAGTTCTTCATCGGAAGTGAATCTTCATCCTCGTGTGCATCATCACATGAGATCACAAAGCCCTCAGATATCAGTCCTCTGTGTTCAATCTGAAGTTTAGTCTTCAATAAGAGTCTCACTGTAACAAGCGACCTTTATCCTGATGGTGTTCCAATACTTCTGGCCCTTGAGAATCCTATAAGCTGAAAGAGTTGATGAATTTGTCGGTCGGTGATTGAGGATGTTTCTGTTCCAGTCGTTTCCTCTCAGGCTTGTAGTGATGAATCCGTGTCTCGTCACCAGTAATGATTCTCTTTAACAAATTTTCACCTTCATCAGAGTATCGCTCAGACGTTTGTTTGCAGATATACAAGCACTTCTGTTTATGCTTTTCTGTGAGTGGTTTCAGCACCAGGTACATATTCAAAAACACCAGGAATCACTGCACGCTGCTCTTCTTTCATGTAAATCACAAGCGAAGCATCCATTTTTGCTTGCAGCACAGTCACTCCTGCACAGCCGTGACTGGGGAGACAGGAGCCTTGAATGGGAAGCGCTGATAGTGAGGCTGGAGCTTTAATATAACCAGAGTGCGGATCATTTTTAATTCACCTTGTAGCTGCTATAATTTAAGTTAGAACAGTAACTGACTCTGAGATGCTTCACATCATTAAATGTAATTACATTTACAGAAAATATGTAATAATGATTCTCTTAATAAATTAAGAAAGTGGAGCGATCCAGGTCTTTGAAGAACTCGGCTCATTGTGTGGATGGATTGTGACTCGTGCTCTCGACCCAGTCGTGTGTTAAAGTGTTATGAGGAATTCGCTTTTAACCGCAACCTGTTTTTTGCTGCTTCATTCCTCCGGTCTCGTTTTCTAACAGACTTTTCTTTCTCTTCTGTGGTCTCTCTTTTTCGGTCTTGTGACTTGCCTTGGGTCACTTGGGATTTTTTTTTTTTGAAGTATAAACATCTCCACTATCAGGAGAAGAACAGGCAGAATAGAGACATTAGAGTTCAGCTCAGTCAAGCTTTGAGAGATGAGCTGCGATGTTGCAGTATTTATAGTGTAATAAACACGCAATGCGTACACCTATGACCTACTCTAAACAACATTAAACACAGTATAACACTGGAGAATCATTTATTTAGAAAAATAGTAAAAAAAAAAAAAAATTATTGACTCATTAAGGGATCTAATTGTGTGTGCACAATTTATTAAAGTGAACAAACCAACCACAAAAATGTGCATTAAACTGTGAACAACCTCGTCAAACATACACAGAGTACTTTAACATGGGAAGGAATTGTGTCTCATGCACTCAAATTACAGCCTCGCTATATACATATGCTTATCTTATGCTAACAAACCGACTCATAATTTGATGATGAATGCTTCTCGCGTACACGCAATAACATTTCTAATAACATGTGACCTTGATACGTCTTATCTTTTCTTTTTTCTTTCTTTTTTTTTAACATATTTTTATTTTCCCTGATTTTCTCCCTAATTTAGTTATCTGAAATATCAATCTATCAACATATTCAAATTAACAGCAGAATTTATACTCAAGTAAAAGTTTAACTATGAAAATATAATAATGAATTAATGTAAAAACTGGTATTCTGAGATTAAACTAATTAAACACATTGCCTGGCCAAAGAATAAGTCACACACTTGAAGATTTCATTCAGTCACATTTAGCTTTGATTACACACACATGGTGGTGTCCAGTTCATGTGTGAAAATGATTCCTCATGATCCCCGAGACACTGGAATACGCTCCGTGCCATCAGGGAAGAGAAACTCATAGATGTGATCCTCTGGTGATTCAGTACATTCAGGTCGTCAGCTGACTTCATTTTATTGCCCCATAACGTTGCTCAGTCTCGACCTGATCACCTGATCAACCCCAGATCATAACACTGTCTCCAGAGGGTTTGTACAGTGGACACTAAGCATGATGGTGCATCCCTTCCCTTCTTACCCTGATTAGGAGCTCATAGAGGACGTCTGGTGGGTGGGGGGTAGGAAGGCTTGCTGTGAGCCCACATAAGTGGGGTGCAGCGGTTTTGCTGCTTGCTCCCTGCGCAAGATCTTCACCATCAAGAGGTCCGCAAAGTGGGCCAGTGCTGCTGGGACACAAGTCGGGTATTTATCAACCCCATACGGGTCACCTGAGAGAGGGTGTCTGATACTGTGAGAGCCGAACGATCTCAGTACAATGATCTCAGGAAATATCACTGATGATGTGTCCCAGAGCATCCAGAAATGTATCTATGCACACAGAGTAATAAAGACACTTTTACATTTACATTTACAGACATTTAGAGTAATACAAATTCTGGATTTAAATTGTAAAAAAGTTTATTCCTAATGAGAAAACCAGACATGTCGATAACAAAAGCAGCATTGATAGGAATCTGTTTCGAAGGGGAACCTATGCTCCTCTGGGTGATACCAGATAGTATGACCAACCCCTTCTATAACTGCGAGCTCTGAGGTCGAAAGTAACTGTTTAACAGGAAATGTGTTATAGTGGATATAAATCCCAGTTTGTTCAGGTTACCAATTTTCACTGTTGGAGATTCAGGTAAAAACTGTTTGTGGCATTAATTTATGTCCTTAAACTATTTAAGCGGTTGAAATCATGAGCTATGTGCAATAGTGAAAATGTCTCAATTCAATCAATTACAATCCAAACCATCTTCATGATTATTAAGTGGATCATCCTATCACATCTTTAAGCAGAACATATGGGGCCATCCTCAGCAGTAGTTAGTGTGACCATGTGGTCACCAAGGGGTCAGGGTCCCTGGTAACTCAGGATTAGCATGTGTAGCTCGAGAGAGAGAGAGAGAGAGAGAGAGAGAGAGAGAGAGAGAGAGAGAGAGAGAGAGAGATCAGCAGGATTCAAATGTGTCAATCTGTTTCTAATAAGATGAATGCTTTTTGGTTGCATTCAGGGGCCCTGTAATGCCATGTAAGTTCTGTTTATTTCTCTTTACATGATCATATGAGCTGAGATATGATGCAATATTTAAACTTCTGGCGTCTGCTGGTGTTTTGGGCCACTAGAGAAGTTTTGACATGCCCTGAATTTGTGCATTTTTCAGTTGCTTATATGACGTAAGTTAAGTAAATTTTGCTGTAACCGAAAAATTTTCCCCTTCCCGTGTGGCAGCCGAGCCCAAAGGGTTTTAATAAACAAAAGGTTTATGAATGATGCAGAGTCGTTTTAATGTCATTAGACATACTGATTTATTTCAGTCCAAATGCCTTGATTTCAACTGAAAATCTACTGAACAGCTCAACTCCTGCTATACATTATCACCCTGTTGAGTCTGGTTTCTCTTAAGGTTTCTTCCTATTGCCATCTCAAGGAGTTTACCTTGCCACCGTCATGGTTCTTTAATAAAACAGGCACAATTTATAATTAAAAAACATTAGGATTGTGCACTGATTATGTAATACCAACTGGAACTGAGCTACCGAGAAAGAGTGAACGAGTTCAGATCATGTAGTGACAAGTATGCATTCCTGACGATAAGGAAGCGATTTAATATTCTCATAGTTAGTGAAAAAGCTGTCCCTCCTTATATTTGTAGAGACTTGCCAATGACCGACATTCTTTACTCACACCTGCAACGACACATGGATGTGTGTTTTTTCCCACTGAGTCACGCTGTCTCAGACTTGGCTGGAAATACCCACGCTATCAATCAGCCTCATCACTGCAACGTTTATATGTTACTTGACATCTGGAACAGAGCAGATTCATAGAAATAGACATTCCTCCTGTCTGTTGCTGTAAAACTGGTTCGGAATCTTTCCCACAACCTTACACAACTACTGAGTATTCTCGGCAATTTGACACATCGCTGTCTGAGACTTTGCTCATTGTATAGTGCACCACCCAGGAAAGCTGATGTAACATAATTAAATGAATTATGTTAAATGGAAAAAGGTGGACATACATTACCCATGGAAGTAGTAAATTCCCATAATGCATTTTGTGTATTCAACATGCATTGAATAAAACATTGCTGTTATGGTAAAATAATCAACCACAGTATTGTGTGATGAAGCACAGTTACTGTTTACACTCCAAAGGTGTTTGGTTACACCTTTACCGCTGCAATTTGCCAAAGACTACAAATCTGTATTACTTCAAAAACAGCAGATATTTTTAGCAATGTATATTCATTCATTCATTCATTTTCTATACCGCTTAATCCTGTATTCAGGGTCACGAGGACCTGAAGCCTATCCCAGGAGACTTCGGGCACAAGGCGGGGTACACCCTGGACAGGGTGCCAATCCATCGCAGGGCACACACA
>JAQMYK010000003.1:1496158-1509793 GCA_030014345.1 Clarias buthupogon
GAGCCTGGCCGGGAATCGAACCCGGACCCTGGAGGTGCAAGGCGACAGTGCTAACCACTACACCACCGTGCCACCAGCAATGTATAGTTACATTTAATATTTTGGAAGGTACCAAGTTATTTCTTGTTATCAGCAACTACAAACTTTAATTCACAAGCATCTTTCTGGTTGAAGTTAATAAGACAAAATCAGTGTGTGCAGTTATAGAAAACATCTGGCTGTTACAACCGTCATTCCATAAATACTAAATAAATATCTCCTTAAGGAAAAGCAACACCTTGTTTTAATATGTTTATGTTAACCTTCAACTGCTCAGATGTATAATGAGATAAAATGTAAGTCACTCTAAATGAGTGCGTCTGTGAAATTCCATAAATGTAAATGTTAATATAGTAGAAACAGAATTGGGGATATCAAATCGCGATGTTAGCTTTTGGTAATGTTTACATCATCCGTCAGAATGGTGGAAAATGTTTTCTTTACCTCCTAAACTCCTGGAATTTTCACAAACATCAGTCTCTAGAATTCATTCAGAATTACGCAATAAAGAAAAGACAGTAAACTACACTTCTGCACACAAACACCTTGTTGATGGAGGAGATCAGTAGAGAATGGCCAGACTGGGTTGAAGTGGCAGAAAGGCAGGATTACTTCAAATAACCACTCAGTACAATTGTGGTGAGCAGAAAAGCATCTCACCATGCACAACACATCAAATCTTGAGGAGAATGGGCTACAATATCAGAAGATCACACAGGAATCTAAGGCTAAATTGAGGCCAAACTTGACAGTTGAAGACTGGAAAACATAGCCCCGTTTGATGAATCTTAATTTCAGCAATTTCCCTCTGGGATTAATAAAGTTCTTTGTATCTTGAATCTTGAATTTCTGCCAAGCCACACAGATGGTACCGAATGGTACAGATGGTACTGGGTCAGAATTTGGTGCTAACAGAATGAATGGACCCAACCTGTTTTGTGTGAACAATCCAGGCTGGTAGGGGTGGAGTAATGATGTGGGGAATGTTTACCCAGCATACCTGGCCCATTAATATCAATCAATCAATCATCGCTTGAATCATGGCCACAGACTGTTTCCATATTGATCATGTGCATCCCTTCATGACAACAGTTTAGCCATCTACGTTTAACCATCTATGTACTTCCAGCATGATAATGCATTACATCACAAAACAAGCAAACCAACATACTGGTTTCATAAACATGAGTTCAGTGTTCTTCAATGGCTTTTCCAATCATGGGATCTGCATCCAGTGGAACACCTTTGGGATGTGGTAAAGATGTGTGGAGTTTTGCAACATAAAAGTGCATTAAGGAATCTATCGAGACTGCAACAATGTCAGCATGGACCAGAATCTCAAAGCAATACTTTTGAAAGCAAAAGGAATACCCTACCCAGTATTAGTCTAGTGTTCCTAGTTGCAAAGAATATATGGTGTAACGGCTAAACTTTAAAGTGGAGTTCATGTCGGTGCTTATGTGGTCTAAAGAGTGAATGCAGTGTGGTTTGGGACAATGTGTGTAATTTTAGAAAGGCAATTCAGTGTGTGTTTGCTTTGTGCAAAAAAATGACCAAAAGACCAAAAGAATTACAGAAATGGGTTGCCATGGAGTGTCTCTGATATGAAAGACCCGAATAGGGCTCGTATAACCTTCTCTGCTTTCAACCAACGAATAAACTTGCACGTCTGAGTTGGAAAAGTGAGACAACTATAAATGAATAGGCTACCGCTATTGTTATTCGACTAGAATAAAGGTGAACACTTAGCAGGTTTTCTCACAGGTGAGAAAGCAGCATGAGGATTTAGAAGAATGCTCCACTTGAATGGTTTTCTTTGTTCTTGGTGTTTTCAGGACTGCAGCATCAGACGCTCAGCTCAGGGTAGATTACATGGCAGTACCGGTAGTGTAGTGATAAAAATGACCCACCCTGTTCCCTTTGTAGCCCATATATACTGTATGCGTCTATATGTGGATATACTTTTACAATGCAATATTTATGTCACCATGGTAACAAAGTGTCAGTCATATAAAGAAACACTTTATGTATACATAATGTATAGATATGCAATATTTATATAGTATAAACCTCTGGTTTTGCATGTGCATTATGTAGTGGAACAATGTATTGGCCCAATGTTCTCCCTCGACTCTTTCCATATCATAGTCAGAGAACCAGCCCCAGCAAATTGGGGAAGGCTGCATAAGGAAGGTTCATTTCCCAGTCAAAAGGTTCTGGTTGACTGGGAAATGAATGCTAGCCACTAATCCATCTAATACCTAGGTTATTAGTAAATTTACATTTAGGCATTTGAGGGATGCTCTTATCCAGAGTGACTTGTAAACACCTGTAAACACCTCAGTTGGAACAGTCTGACCCGATCAGGCTTGACTGGAATGAATTTTTTAATGGTAATGAGAAGGGTGGGGTAAACCACTGATAATCTATTCAATAGGAAAATATGAAGGATTGTAAACACTTGATCTGATCGTTGGAATCCAGTAAATATATTCTTGCTGCACATGTTTGCCCCATGTGGGGGTAGATTTAGGTGACGTAAGGAGTTTCCAGGAAGGGAATTTTTGCTTTCAGCATGTAAACGTACATCTTATCTGATCAGGGTCCATGTAAACAGTTAAGCTGGAATCTCTAAATATTGTCCATGTAAACGTACTGTAGCTAGTGTATTGATTTAAAAGCACTTTAAATTGTCAAAATCTTGTTGTCATTCAGTTAATTAGTCACAAACATATAGTTTGACAGTTTTCTACAATCTTTTTTAAAAACCTTGTGTGTTTTTCTTTCTTTTCCCTTTATAACAAGGAGTTATTTTATCTTCATGGTAATTCTTCATTCTCTGTCCCTAACAGATGAACTAGACTGAGGAAATAAATGTTTGATGATAAAACACTTCTATATGCATGTCTACTAAATGCTGTAAAGGTAATATGGTATGTGTAAAAAAAATAAATCGATTTATTTATGTTTAAAACAGATATTTTTTTTTATATTATATTTTTAAGATAGCTTTTGCCTTGGTACAGAAACTTTCTTCCTTTACAAGTCCCTCCTTAATGTTGTACATCTACACACCTGAGAAGGCACTTAGATTTTTCTATGCTAGATTTTTTTCTATGCTCACTCCAGCACGCAGCATGGTGGCACACTTATAACCTGTATACGAGTCCGTCTGGTTCTATTCTGTCCCGTGTTGTACATAATCTGTAGCCTGTGTACATATTCCCTAAACCTTTGCACACTTGTATAGTTGTTTAGGTTGTTAACATTCTGCTGTGATATTGTACTGTACTTTGCCTCATATGTCGTATTGTCTCTTGTCTGCTTCTGTAATATTGAAATTTCCAAATTTGACTTTGGATTAATAAAATGTTTTCTTATCTTATCTTATAAAAGTAAATGTGAACAGAGTAATAAATGTTCAGATACAGACAGATTTTACACAGGTCAAGTCAAGTAGGCTTTTATTGTCATTTCAACTTTACACAGTTCAGTACACAGTGAAGCGAAACAATGTTTCTCTATTATCAAGGTGCTACAACATGAAAAGTGCTGAACTGAAGTAGTGCAAATGAATTGTTCATGAGGTGGTAAATGCGGTAAACATTTCTTGTTGTCGTAGCTGCAAAGAAACACTTATTGAGAAAATAGCAACAGTGAAATAGTGTGCAAAAAATACGATTGTGCAGGTTGGGTTTCAAAATTGCTAATTGGTGTTCATCTGAGTGTGTGTGTGTGTGTGTGTGTGTGTGTGTGTGTGTGTGTGTGTCTGAGTGATAGTTGTGTATGATCAGCCACAATGCTGGTGGACTTGTGGATGCAGTGTGTGGTGGAGATGTCTGTGATAGAGGGAAGTGAGACCCTGATGATCTGCTTGGCTCTCCTCATTATCCACTGTAGGGTCTTGCAGTCTGAGATGGCATATTTCCCAAACCAGGCAGTGATGCAGTGATGCAGCCATCAATTGTATTCAAAAATACAAAAATGTACAGTGGCTTTGCTTGAAATGTCACATATCACATTCTGATTGTGTATCATGTTAGAAAAAAAATAATTTCATCATTATCTTATTATTATAATAATTATTATTAATAATAATCATCATCATCATCATATTTATTATTCAGTCAGGTTTGTTAGCACAGATGCTAACTTGCACATCAACGGTTTTTGTTTTTCAATTCAAATTCGTTTCTCGCTCACGCGCGCGCCGCGATCCCCGAGGGGGATAAGCCGCGAGAACGCGCGCACGCGCGCTCAACATTCCTCACATTCCTCACTCGCAGCGAACTGAAAACCCCGCCCCTCCCGCTCGCTCTCCTGCCGCGCGCGCGGTTAGTTTAGCTATTTATGATCCCCGCGCGCGGCTCCCCAGCTCAGACACCGCCGCGCTCACACACAGAGCGGGTCACATCATCAGCGCTCCGCCTCAACAATGTCCACAAACAGGAGATAACACACACACACACACACAGGAACCCGTCCAGGAGTGTTCACACACACACTCTGAAACCCAGAAGAGGAGCCCTGACTTGATGTGAGAAGAATATTTAAGGTAAATTTATTCACAATATTTACCTCAAGCGAAAGCGCCTGCGAGACTCCGGTGTTGGTCGAAAAGAGGATACCTTTTTTTTTTTCTTCATTTTTCATTTTTTAAATGCTTGATATAACTGAGTGAATATCGCATTCTGGAATAAACCGTGTGACTTCGGCCGACATTGTTGTTTTTGAGGCGTTAAGCGACGGATTAATTCCTCTTTTGACCTGAGGAATGCGGCATGACGATAGTCTGGCATTAACCTGGGTCACGTGACACCGAGAAGTATTTTTATTTCTGTTTTATTGATTAATTAATTTATTTTTCAACAGGTGACCTGTACATTTATCTTGCACGGTTTAATATGTTCTGATTTTGTAATTAATTTGAACCTTTAGTACCTTAAAACACATAATTCAATGTAAAGAATATAATGAAGAATAAATACAAAAATGTACCTGGAATTTATATATTTACAAATGTATTTGTTTTTATTATTTTCACATTTTTAAAACTAAACGTCTAACATTTTTCTATTTAAAATGTATTTTGAAAGCTGTTTAGTCACTTTGAATCCAGATGTTACTGTGAGACTAATTGGAGCTGATGATTTGTATTGAAGTTGTGACACCTACAATATTCTGAAAAGTAAAAATTTACGACCATACACAGTATAATACGCAGGGAGATGTTTATACAACTTTTCATTACCTAAATAATAAAGGTAGGGTTAAGAAGAAAGAACATAAGATAGAAGGATTTTGCTGCAATAGGTAAAAAATTGTACTGAGAGAAGGATTGCAATATACTGTAAATATCATATCGTCATAGCGTCCGCCTCTCCAAGTGAATGTCTGTGCGATGTACTTCAACTCTACAACTCTTATCTCCACCATGCTTTTGTTCAGGTCTTTAGTCTGCACTGATCCAAGCAACCCTTCACCTTCATCCCAGGCAACATGCGAACGGAGGAGGCGTCGAACACGGTGCTGCACCGACTGATCCAGGAACAGCTGCGTTACGGAAACCCCACCGACGCTCGCACCCTCCTGGCTATCCAGCAGCAGGCCCTACGGAGCGTGGGGAATGGAAGCCCTCATTTGTCTCCCGACAGCCTCTCCCAGGAAGAACGTCAGGAACCGCAGGGCCAAGAGCACCATGTCGACTTCCAGCACTCTGAAATCTATCTTCCCTACCACCAAGAGGAGCTCCCAACGTACGAGCAGGCCAAGGCGAATGCACAGCTCGTGGCCTCATCTCAGTGGTACCAGGATGGACAGATCTACCCAGATGAAGACCTGAAACTGAGCCACGACAGGTCACTCAGTGAGCGCCTCACGCAGCTCTCGCTTTTGCGCAAGGACGTTAATGTGGAGTCGCTCTCTGCGAGATCCTCGTCTAGCTACCCGCAGATAGCAGGCTATCAAGTTAGACAGCATCACCTGGGATTTCAGCCTCACACGTCCATGTCTGATCACCCTCACGAGTTTGAGACGTTCTACCAGAAACCTCCACCACCGTTTCATTCTCAGCACATCAGGTAGAAACTGCCGATTATATCACCGTACCTACTGTAGGCACTGCGGATTGTTTTTTTTGTTTGTTTTTTTAATGTTTTTTTTTATCTGTTTTCATAACAATCTGATCTTTTATGTTTAGACTCATCCCTACTGTACCCTCACCTGAAGCACGGCATGTATTATGCAGTGCGCCCCCTATTGGCAGGGAGGTCTCCCAACAAATGGAGCTGCTCATGAAGGAGAACGAGAGACTGAAGCAGGAGCTGGAAGGTCATGCAGAAAAGGCTCTTAGGATTCAGAAGGTAAAATCATTTCTCCATGTGTTAAAAAAAAAAAAAAAAGAAGTGTGTTGTTGTTTTTTGAATTAATACTGACAAATGACACAATTACTTAAAAGGAGCCGCCCTGTTTTCAGCGCATACTTGTTTTACCTATTAGGTTCTTTGACTTAGTAGACAAATGTACGCAATGTTACGTTAATCTCATTGTTCAGTTATGAAGAGGACATACCAAGCATTCTGTAATGGGCATGACCTGATGGGTGTTGGGTGTAAATATTTTTGTGAGCGTTTAGACGTCTCTGAGACATTTTGAGGGTAGCATAACATCATCCGTCTTCTCCAGGAGCTTATTTACTTTTTAAATAATTTTTTTTAAAGGCCTTGACATCATTGAGTGTTTAACATTAGCGATGATGTCACCTGGTTTATCACTCCAGCTGGGCTGTCTTGTCAGGTGACCGAATTATTCCACAGCTGTGTATTTAACTTTAGCTTAGCTTAAAGTGTCCATAAACCATGCGTCAACATAGCTTAGCATTCTCTCACTCCAGTGGAATGATAATTGCTGGGGAGAAAGAGAGAGAGAGAGCACCGCCTTGTGTAAACTCACCTGGGCTGAATAACACCTCATTGTTGCCATATGAGGCCAATGAGGTGTGTGTTTGTGTGTGTGCATGCATGTGTGTAGAGACTTGAGACAGGAATGTATCACTCAATGCCAGCAACTAGCGTTACACACAGTACAATTACACGCCACAATTCTGCACATACATAATTAGGCATTATAGGTCAGGAGGCGGGGCTAGGTGGGGTCACATGGTTGCAGTCATGGGCTAATAATTATCAGACTATAACTACATTATATTTCAATCACTTAAAAGTATTGTCATGGATTTACTTTATATGGTAGAAATCTCTTTATGGAATAAAATTTATTTATTCACGTGATTTATTTTACGGAGGTTAGTGCATGTCTAACATATTCCAAACTCTCTCTCACAGCTGGAGCAGGAAATCCAGAGGATCTCTGAAGCCTACGACACGCTGATGCAGGGCTGCACGAAGAGAGAAACACTGGAGCAGAAGCTCAGAAACAAGCTGATGACTGAAATTAAGAGGCTTCAGGAAGTCAACATGGAGCTGAGAGGTAAATACATACACACTCCTGCAATCATATCTCATTTCAAACAGATTCCTGAGTAGTACAAATGTTCATTTCTTCTTGTTGTTTTTACAGACAGTCTGGAAAGCAGCAATGTTCAAGCAGCGAAAGACGTGAAGGCTGCCGAACAAAACGAGCAGGCCATCGCAAAGCTCCGCCTGCAGAGTGAGTAAAGTTATGAAGTCGTGTCGTTAAAGCAGTTTAGTGTTTATCATGGCTGTTAAAAATTGTAAATACCTGTAAATATATAGTGGAAGAAGTCACCTTTAACCTTTTGTGTCTTTTGAGACTATTACTATAACCCCTGGTCATAAAAGTTGCGTGTCTGTTAACTCACTGAACCTCAAACAGGACGCGAGTTCGTAGTCTTTCAGCTCAGGAATTTGCTTTTCTGACACCACACATGACCTTCGTCCTGAAAGTAGAACGATCACTTCAACGACCCTCTCATCGTTTTTTAAAATATATATAACAAACAGATCAGTCGGTGTTTATCACGATACCTTCTTTAACTCCCGACTGTTTTTTTTTTTATCTCTCCCCATTTTTTTTACGGTGGGAAAAAGTAGAAGGAATGTAAAACCTTAAGAATGTGTGTCACAGGGAGGGTGGCTGCTTTTCCTTTTCCCCCCTTTCACATTCTTTGGCCTCTTGCGTAAAAACAACATGGTCCATATTTCGCAACGGAATTCTTAGGATGTGAGCAGGACGTCCTAACGCAAACATGGCAGGCTTGGTTTTAGTAATCTCGGCAATGACAGCAGGCTTAGCCCTGTAAACACTGAGTCTTATAAACACAAACTATCCATATTAGCTCGACTGTAGTTACTGGATAATTAATTCATCATAGTTACTAAATAATCCTATTCAGTTGAATAACTGAATAAGCCAGGTATTTGTTGTGTTTATTAGGGTTAATTGGAAATTAGTTTTTAAAGCAAAGCCCAGAAATGGGGGCAAAACACAGGCAGACTACTACTACTACTACTACTACTTATTCTTTATTAACTGACTGCTCTGTTGATGAGTTATACTCAGTCTCTCTCTCTTTCTCTCGTTGTATTTCTCAGATGAGGAGCAGAAGTTGCAGTATGCGCGACTGGAGCGCGAGATGCAGGTCCTGCGTGAGGAGACGAGCTCTGTGCAGGAACGCAGCCGGAAGCTGCAAGCCGAGCTGCACAGGAAGAACGCGTACGTGGAGCAAGTGGAGCGCCTGCAGGGGGCGCTGGCTCAGTTACAAGCCACCTGTGAGAAGAGGGAGGGGCTGGAGCTTCGACTGAGGACACGACTCGAGGTGGAGCTGCGCACGCTCAGGAACCAACAGGTGCGCACGTGGATACGAACACACACATATTAAAACTGAGAAAAATCCCATATTGTGATTATTATGATTTTTTTTTAATTGCTGTTGATTATAAGGTTAAACCCTACTCTAATCACAACATTTCTTTAATTCAACTCGAACAGAGGCAGACGCAAACATCTCCAGCGATCTCATCCGCGTCCTCGGCGAACGTGAGCTCCTTGCTGGAGCGTCTGAGGGAACGAGAGGAGCGGATTCTCACCCTGGAGGCCGACGTGACGCGCTGGGAGCAGAAATACCTGGAGGAGAAAACCATGATGGAGTTCGCCATGGACACGGCGGCCACCGCGGCAACGCAGAGGTAAAGGCCGTCACTCACGCCTTGTAGTATTAATGTGTAGACGTGTGTGCGAATCTGCGATTATTTACCTCACGTGTCTTTTTCTTCTCCTTTTCACAGAGACACCACCATCATCAACAACCGCTCACCCTGTCATTCATGTAAAACCAGCTACAGTGAGGATCTGCCTGCTGTCCAGACACAGGACCAGGATGTAGAGAACAGGTACGAGATCATATACACTTTAATTTATTCAAGTCCAACATGCTTGTGTATAGAGTTAACCAGATTGAATAATTTTTAATCTCGAATGGTGTGTGTGTGCTCAGGATCCGTGCTCTGTACGGGCAGATCATGGAGAAGGATGCGGTGATTAGTGTTCTTCATTACCGGCTCCAGCAGGAACATGATAAAGGTGACTCGTGTGAGGAGGTGTTTTCGAGTAGCTCCGCCCACTCTGACTCAAGCTCCTTCTATAATAAAGGTAAGAATGTAATAGTACTGGTGGTAGTTATGCTAACAGTGCTAATGCATAGTGACATCATTTTATTAGTTTATTATTGTGTGTTTTTAAATCCTTTTTTTTTTCATTTCTTTAGGAAGGTGTGACTCAGATGATCAGACAGGAAAGTCAGAGTCGAGGTTTACCCGTCGCTCTGAGCAGCCCTCCAGTAGCCTGGGTCAGTACACTTTACATCTCACACACACACACACACTCACACACATACTGTATATGATGATAAGGCAGAATGTAAAAACAGAATGAGTTAGTGATTAGTATGAACTCTGCATGGATCATTGCACAGCAGAGTCACGCAGCAGAGTACACATCGACTAGACTCGAGCTGCACTGCAGTGGTTATTGATTTACACACAGTGTGTGTGTGTGTGTGTGTGAGTGAGTGAGAGAGAGAGGGGGAGAAAACAGAGCAGCATGTTAGCTTGTGAATGTGAAGAAATATTTACAGTAATAAAGGGAATGTGCTATGTTGTGTCTACGTCTGCGTGTAAATATTTACAAAGGTACGAGCGCAGAAACACTGCAACAAAAGTATTTTAGTGAATATTTTAGTGAATAAAAGCAACAAAGAGCTAGCATTTCTCATTATGAGATTATATAGCAAACGTCAAACAATCTCCTCACAGGGTGAGAAAAAAAGGTAATAAAGAGAACTATTCACTAAATGGTCCTGTAGTCATGATATGTATATTTGCTGGAGTGAAAAGTGCATCTTTAAGCTGAACACATGGGATGGAATCTTAAAATATTCACACACGAGCTAACGGTTAGTCATTTATTAACCAGTACAGTATTAAAAGCCACAGTTTGGATTGAAAACTTAAACAAAGCATTGAGGCTTTGTAAAGTCCCCCCCCCTCAAGAAGTCTGAAGGAGTTTGACCCACCTCACGCTCAGAATTATTTTTAAATAGATCTGGATTACAAATGAATTTTTTGAGCCAATTAGCTCGTTTATTGCTCAAAGAGAAGATTGTGATCTTGAAAATGATCCAACCTCAGTGTGGCATGTTAACGATGTCTTATCTAAAAGTTTTGGTATGTGTTTACAGAAAATATGCTTCCTTGTTCATTTACATGATTTTTTTATTATTTTTCTTTTACAGAAAGCAGCAGGCAGAAGACTGTGAATCTGTTCAAAGGTCTGGACAACGTGGAAGCCGAGGCGGCGGAAATCTTCATCTGAGCGCCGCCCGGAGACTCCGAGGTGTCCAGAAGATCCGAACCGAAGCGTTCCTTTCGCTCTCTGAGCTCAAGCTGGTCTTTGAAGGGGAAATAAAACTTTTGGGACGTTTGTGAACGTAAACCTTTTGAGGAACGACTGAAGAGCTGATGCACACAGAGAGACCAGGATTAAGAAATCAACCGGAGAATGTAATATGTCATCTTTAATGAATCGCGAATCTGGATTCAGTTGCGTGGCAATCCTGCGTAAATATTTGCGAGCGGTTATTGACTCGTTACGTTCATGCTTTACATGTTGCCACAAATCGTAAAGCCTCAGGCTTCATGAAGGCCCCGCCCTTTAAAGGATTACGAATTTGTAATTTTATACAAAGTGTATTGTGAAATGTTAAACCTGCAATGTATTTAAGAATGTTATCTGGGAATGTTTTTAAATCTCTAGAGTTTTTTTTTCTCTTTATTTTTCCTTTTTAAATGAAGGTCACGCTCTCATCGCTGATCTCACCACATTGTTATTCTGTTGAATTTCTTCTGGAGGCTGAACCTGTTGTGGTTTTTACAGCTCCACCTTCACTGTGCATTCTTTTCATTTTCTTTCTCTCAGCCTCCCTGAAGCTGGAAACAAAACACCACAGGCCTGGTGGTTTTAAGATTTTGGAATTTTATTTTCCTCCCCTTTTTCATTGTACAATGCATCTGCTGGTCAGTGTGTCGTACACACAGTCACGCCAAGCTGAGCTTACTTACGTATATTTTGTTTACCGTGTTGTAACATATGATGTAAGATTAATATATTTGCTATTTTATATTAAGGGATCTGCTCATTCCAACTCTCATAAAGATGTGAACGTTCTGGAACATTTCACACACACATGTAAATATAAATAAAAGTCTTAATATATTAGAGTGTCTTTTAAAAATGCTTGCGTGTTTCTTTCTTTCATATCCGCACTGAATGAAATGTAATGAATGAGAGTGAATACTCTGTCACATCTGTGGCTGACGCTGACTGAAACCTGTTCGTGACTGATGATGAGTAATTCGAACTGTAGTGGGGCAAAGCAACATTCCAGCGGCAAGTTATTAAGCACAACACGGCCCCACCCGTATCCAATACCGAACACGTCATGAGAGCCGCACTGATATTAAACTTTCATATTGACTAAAAGTCACACCATATTTCACTATATTATACTACACTACACCATATTACATAACACTGCACTATACTGAGTATTTTATTTATCTTAGTAGTTAACAAAACTAATACTTTATTTAGAGTAGTTAACTATTCAACTACGTACTATATTGTACTACACTAGACTGCACTGTAATAAACTATACCACACTATGCGATGCTTTTATACCACACCACACCACAATTTACTACACTATCCTGTGCTGTCCTATGCCATAGATAGATAGATAGATAGAGTACTTTATTACTCTCAAAACAAAATTGTAAATACTATACTGTACTACACTATACTACAGTACACAATACTACAATAAATTATATACTACACCACATTATGCTATACTATGCCATACTACACCACACATTACAATAGATAGATAGATAGATAGATAGAATACTTTATTACTCTCAAAACAAAATTGTAACCATTACACTGGAGTACACTTTACTACTCTACACTATACTACACCACACTATGCTATGCTACAGTATACTATATTACACCACACTTTACTACAGTATACATTGTAATATACCATAGATAGATAAATAGATAGATAGAGGCAAATAGAGTACTTTAATTCCAACACAAAAGTGAAAATACTATACTAGACCATACAATACCACATTATCCTATTCTATAATCTACTGCACTATAAGTACTATAGCATTCTGTGCTATAATATAAATTGTATTGTAGTACATAGTTTAATATATTTGCAGGATGAATTTATATATTATACAATGTGGCTGGATAAAACTGATGAAACTAATTGCATCCTTGTATTTAACTCGGCAACAGTAACGTGTAGGATGAATTTGGTGGGAGAATGGTAAGGGGTCAGACTCTGTGCTTTCTTGGGGCCAAAAATGTGACTTTCCCCAAAATCACACCAAGTAATTGGAAGGTGAAGACAAACACAGGAGCGCCCTGAAGTCTCATATTTCTATACTCTATTATACTGTAATATTTCATCTTTGGAATACGATAGGACAAAACTAAGTACATAGTTATGGTTGGCTGGACCACCCTAAAGTGTAGAGTGAATTTAGTGAATATCTGAGAAAGTCAAAAATTTCACCCCAAAATGGTAAGGGGTATGTACTGTATGTACACCTTTGTTGGGTTTGGGGGGCAAAAATATTGACATTCTTTGATTCTAACTAAATTCATTGCACAGATTAGTTAGGTCGAAGTGAACAAGTTAGTGGACTTAGTTTCATTCTATAAAACATCAGAGCTGAAATCTGTGACTCTGAGTTTCATACTGCAGTATACTGTACTGTACAGTACTATATACAATACTATACAATACTGTACAATACTATACAATACTGTGCAATACTATATACATTACTGTACAATACTGTACAATACTATATACAATACTGTACAATACTATATACAATACTATACAATACTATACAATACTGTACAATACTATATACAATACTATATACAATACTGTACAATACTATACAATACTGTACAATACTATATACAATACTATACAATACTGTACAATACTATATACAATACTGTACAAT
>JAQMYK010000003.1:1517239-1533755 GCA_030014345.1 Clarias buthupogon
CCATCACTCTACATGTTCCATCCATCCATCCATCCATCCATCCATCACTCTACATGTTCCATCCATCCATCCATCTATCCATCCATCCATCACTCTATGTTCCATCCATCCATCCATCCATCCATCCATCCATCCATCCATAAATCACTCTATATGTTCCATCCATCCATCCTCCATCCATCACTCTGTATGTTCCATCCATCCATCCATCCATCACTCTATATGATCCATCCATCCATCACTCTATATGTTCCATCCATCCATCCATCCATCCATCCATCACTCTACATGTTCCATCCATCCATCCATCCATCCATCCATCACTCTACATGTTCCATCCATCCATCCATCCATCCATCCATCCCTCTACATGTTCCATCCATCCATCCATCCATCCATCACTCTATACGCTCCATCCATCCTTTCCACACATGAATCCATCTGGATCATCCAGACAAAAACAATATTTTTACATTTTAATTTCCTTCAACAATAAATTAATAAATCAGATATCTGAGTTGGATAAACATCAAATAAATCAGCTAATTTATCATAAAGCTAGTCAATTATTATTATTATTATTTTGTAACTAATTCTATTTAACAAATCTTGTACTTTGTAAACAGGTTTTATCCTGTGTGTCTTGGCCTTTAACCTTCCGTGCTGATACTCGCCGTATCTCCTGTGTTTGGTGTCAGAGCGCGATGTTCTCATTAAGGCGTCTGATTGGCCCACATGGCTTTATAGTCAGGGTTATAGCGCCACCTGTTGGTTTGTCATGCTTTGACGGCGTGCTTTTTGCATTCTCATGTGAACGAATAACGCAGTCTTTAAACAAACCCTGCATGCGTGTGGACTCGGCCTCAGGCGTCATTCACTTCATCATTAACTTGTTAATCAACATGTGATGGACAGGAGTGAAGAATCTGGTTTGTGAATAGGACGTGTCTAAAGAGTTATACATTTATAAATGTATCGATTTAAGTGCAAAAAATATTATTATTATTACTGTGTAACAGCATCTGAAATTGGATCATGAACTGAAATTTAGATTCACATTTAAGTTCAGACGACTAAAGACGTGAACAAAATATGAACAAAGCAGCTTCACTTCTCTAGATAAAGGGCAGATCGGTGAGTTTTCAGCAACATCCATCACTGAGAACATCAATCCCATGTTAAAGTGTGTGTGTGTGTGTCTCACCATAGAGGTCTCACAGAGCAGTGTGGTTCCCTTCACCAGGTTGCCGATGGTCAGGTGGAAGTAGGTGGTGCCGCTGGACCAGTTGGTGATTTTGCTGAACGGGTGCATAACCAGCACCTCCTACAGGACGACATCAAAACTGTCAGATCTTTCTTTCTTTTATTTCTTACAAGTTTGACAAGAGCTCAGAATAAAACATATGAATCCAGTTTCAAAATCGTGTTCAAATTTCTAACGTCATTTTTAGAATTATAAAAATTTTTCCATCGTTTAAAGTGTTGACTGTAAACATTCAGATAACGATCTACAGAATGTCTGTTCAGGAGAGATTTTTAAAAGAGAACCTTAACCACCAGGTGTCCTTCATCTTTATATATTTTTAAATATAAAGGGTCCTTAAATTAAAATTTAAGGTTATTTTAAGGTTAAATTTAAATATCCAGGAACCTGACCCTGAATCCTGCACTCAGCCGCGCTGCAGACGGACTCACCTTGGTTTTGGGGTCGATGAGGCTGACTCCCTGTTTGCTGATGGAGATGGTGATGAGGCTGGGGTAACTGCGCTCAGAGGTTTGCTGTGCAGGATAAGAAAAAAATTATAAGATCCTTATGATTGCAACACAAGAGGAATCACTGCATTAACCTGGTTTATTATTCATCAAAAGATACAAATTGACTGTTTTATTATAAGTCAACTTGTTACAAATAAAGCTGGGGCTTCTGTGGCTGGATTAACACTAATCACACTGTTTCGGTCACTTTCTCTTCACTGCTTCTCTTTATCTTTAGTGACTCCAAACAGTTAGAAATCTGGCAAAATAATGAGACCTAATAGTCCTCATGCAGGGAGACGCAGACGGTGTAGACGGGAGAAAATGTCATGTCATTATACTGTATGAGGACATTCAGGTTTTAAAGAGGTTGATGACGGCCTGGTCTTCCACAGCGTACAAATGAAACATTATTACTACTTAAATTAACTCATGGCAACATTCCATTGTTGTTTCTTTACCTTCACTTCGAAGAAAACGCAGCCGAACGTGGGCCAGGACGCGATGATCTTCAGAAAGCGAATTTTAGCCTCTTCTACTGTGATTCCTGCCTGCTTGTTGTACACACTGATTATGTGCTGTAACACAAAACATAGAGCTGCTTCAAACGTGGACAGTCAGCTGGACAGACAGGCAGAAGGACAGGAGGACAGTGAACGGAGGGATGGACAGAGAGACAACCGGACAGACAGACATGTACATTAATAAAGGCTTGTCTCTTTGACTGTCTTACACTCAAGTGGTGAATTTACACAGTACTGATGATGATGAAGATGATGTGTGTGTGTGTGTGTGTGTGTGTTGTATTTAGCGGACCTTTTTCCAGTCATCAGTGGACATGACCTTGTGCTGATCGAAGGGGACGAGATCCTTCATCATTTTGGGGATCATGACGAACTGGGATCGGTCCGCGTCCACTCGCACCCGGAACAGGAGTCCGGCCAGTTCGATCATGTCCTCCTTTTCCGCACTGTGATAGCCATGCAGGTACTTCGGCAACTCCTGAACACACACACACACACACACACAACACCCCGGGAACAGGGTTCAGAGGTCAAGCACAGCCAGGCATCATGCGGTTAAAAAAAATATTACTAATTATTAATTAATTAATTAATTAATTATTTTTATAAAGAAACACGAAAAATACAAGCACAAAAATACCAATACAAACAAATAGTTGATTCGATTAGAAGGAGAAAAATGCATCTGATTCTTAAACCAATTAAACAAAACTAGATATGAATTTTTTTTTTGTAGAAGCTTCTATAATGTATAAGTTTATACTTTATACAATTGTATACTTATTCATATAATTAACTATAAAGAAATGTTAGGGATTTTTCTGTATATAATATTTTAGCTATTTATTTTTCCACGTATTTAAGTTCTTCAGTTAAAAACCAAGTAATTAAAAAAAAAAGTTTTATAGCTTATCTTGTAAACAATATCCACTGGATATCGATATGAGTTAACAGTCATGGTTTCAGTTTTTTGGTATCATTACGTATGATTATAAAGCATCCTGCTCTAAACACATTTTATTATTTTCATATATAATTCCATATTTATACAACAGTTAGTTTTGACAGAGCAATCTGATTGGGCGAGAGGCGTTATACTACGAGTGCTGATAATACACAGTAACAGCACTGTGACATGTACAGTAACTGTATGTACAGTATGAGTGGGCGTGTCCCAGGTGTTGTCCAGTGGTTAATGACACTAACTGTGTGTCTCAGCGTGGGTGAGAGTAGGTCTGTACGGTCCGCAGTACTGAGGAGAGAGCAGCTGCCGGACAAAACCCACATTCACACCCAGTCACAGAAGCACTTTCAGTAAGAACACACATCTGATAACGTTATGTCGTCTTAAACAACACGTCGTCTCTGCAGTAGTGGCCATGCAGGGCCTGGGTTCGAAGATCCCCACCGTATAACATGGTCATGAATTAAAAAAAATAAATAAATAAATAAATTTGACTATCCAACAAAGATCGGATTTTCGGTCAAACACACAGCTTGCAGGATTCGAACTTCCCGTGTAAACCTGCACCGGGAGGACGTTCTGAACTCACCTGGGGAAAGTGGAACATGAGGTCCGCTTTCAGATCTTTCCCAGGAATCACATTGAACCACAGCTTCCTCATGAACAGCACCAGATAAGGAACAGTCGTCGGAGTCTCTGTATGTAAAAGAAAATAAAAAAGGCCTAGTTGAGTCCGAGTACAACATTTATTAAACATGATTTTAAAAAAAGTGTGAATTTTTTATGTACTGCTTTACACATTAAGTCCCGGTTTGACTCGAATGCCTCTCAATCTCAGTAATTATGTGATTCTGAAGTTTGACACTGTATCATCACTGCAGTTCTAACACTGTCCCTGTAAAACTCACGCTCTTTGCCTTTCTTCACTTTCTTCGGGGCATCTGTGAGCTCCTTCAGGTCGTCGAAGAAATACAGCTGTTCGTTCATGCTCATGACCTGAAGATAAAGTGACAGGGTAAGGTTTGGACCATCTGCAAAGATTTACCTCAATCAGACAAATAGCAGCACCACAGGAAATCAAAAATGACGTATGAAGCTGTTTTTTCTTTGTCATGAGCTGTTTAAAATATGATATGTGATACAGTAGCCGGATTTTGGAGGCGTAACTGTTTCTGCTTTAATTCCTCTCTGATCTAGTGAAGACTTATGAAATGTTCAGGTGTAAACACAGTCTGAGCATCCCGATCTCCAAACCTTGTTTGAGGTTTTCACAAACAGGGAGTAGCCGTCAGGGGACGAGAGCATGAGCTGATTGGCGATGCTGCGACACAGATCGCGGATCCTCGTAGTCGTGGTGACTTCATAGAGCTAAACAGGTTTAAAACAAAACAGTAAGTTATTAAAAGGTGATGGAGAAATAATATAATTTCAGAAATCAGCTGCTGTTTCCGTACATCCGCTGTGTTATCAGGGAAATGAACTTTGTGGAAGATCTGGGAGCTGTTTTGCTGGATGGCGTCCACTTCCACTTGATGAGGGGGTCTGGTTCTGGCCTCCAGGCTGTCGGAGGAAATATAAAAAAAAAAAAAGAGAGACCTTGACCACAGCTAGACCAGTTAATAGAAATATATATAGTACATATTTATGCATATTTAATCCACTGTGGATGATTCACATAAATCATGTGATATCTACAAACAAGCTGTGTATTATAGGTATTTTATTATTAAAACTGCATTATGCGACTTCAAAGGGCATATATTTTGGACATATGGAAAGTAGAGACACACATTAGGTTATTCCAAGGTATTCAACATTTTAAAGTGCACATTATATTTAACAAAAATATAAATATTCTCCCTTTAACATTCTGCTCAACTTTTTAGTAGAGCACATTTTGAGTCACTATATCTTTTTGAAAAATGTGTTAAACCTAACCTGATTGAGCCATCTCTACCACTCGGTTGAGCTGTGCTGCGATTAAAGATTTACTAGATATCACTGTGTTTAAAAAGTAAACCTCTGATTTACTTTGTAGAATACAATAAGAAAAAAATTGGATAAAATAACACCAGATTAAAAATAATAATAAAAAAACAAACCTGTGCAACTATAGAAAATATGACTTTTCTGATCTATACTTCTACCATAAAGCGACCTCTCAACCATTGGGATCGGTTTAAGTAAGTTTTTTGTTTATGTTTAAGTAAACATTCATTGTTGTTATTTTTGCCCTAATAAAAATGGTATCGAAAAATTATTTTCATTTATTTATTTATTTTATTTTATTTTATTTCCCAGATTTTCTCCCTAATTTAGTCGTGTCCAATTCCTCCCCGTCACTAGGGGGCTCCCACATTAAAGCTACTACTACCACTCCGAACCGCGTGACGCCAGCCGACCGCATCTTTTCGAACTGCTCGCTCACTCACCGTTGGGGCGGCGTAACACACTCGGAGGACAGCGCTATCCGCTCCTTTCGCTTGCATGAGCTCACAGACGCCCCTGATTGGCTGTAGAGTCGTGATTAATGTGGGAGCACTAAGTACCTCTCATCCCTCTGGGAACCGAACCGGATGATAGGGCGAGCACTTTACCACTGCACCACTCGGAGGCCACAATTATTTTCTTATTGATATAATTGAATGTTAGGTGTGTTTATTTAGGCCACTGATGCTAAGCTACATTCCAGCTCAGGTTGGGCTCTAATGGTTTCCGGTGGTCTACCTGAGCATCCCCTGCAGTCTCTGCACACACGCCGCTGAGAGAGGCTCTCTGGGTCTGGACTCTATAAAGCGCTGGGTGTGTTTTACCAAAGCCGGACTCGGAGGGAAAAGTCCACAGCAAAGCCACAGCAGCTGCCAGCCTCGCTCTGTACTCAACCTGGGAGCCGAAAGAGGAAAATATTACTTACAGCTTTTTTTATTTTTAGAAATTTGTCATCTTGTGCAGCTACCACACAAAACAAAAATGAAAGGATCTTCATTAATACCCAAACAGAAGTATAATGGTGCTAAATACATTATGACACACAATTATTTGAATGTTAGATATGTAGCTTGCAGCACACACTGCATTATGGGTAATACATACACAATCCTGATGGGTTCTAGCAAATACTGGCTTATGTGCTAATATTTCAACCGACCCGTTGTTATTGTTGGTTAGCTGCTTCATGATCTGGCAGTAAACTTCATCTCTGAGGTCGGGGTGCTCCAGTGCAGGTCCGTAGATCAGGTCTGTCAGCTCTACATGGTTCCTTGAGGTTTTGACGGGGTAGTCACCCATGTACTTGAGAATGGGTACAGGAAGGTTAAGAAAAACACTTACAGTACACCACAGTAAACAAAAACTATTATTTATTGATTCTCCTGTGTTTCCATGGTCTTCTAATCCCAGACCACTATTATTTCCAGTGTCCTATATGTTTAGATCGCGATGTCTCCATTTCCAGAGTCCTCATTTCTAGAGCCCTACGTCTCCAGGGTCCAATATTCCCAAAGCACCAATGTTTTTTAAATCCCAGAGCCTTATGTCTTCAGTGTCCTATATTAAAAGATCCTTATGTTTCCAGGTATCTATATTTCTAGATCCCTACATCTCCAGTGTCCTAAATTTCCAGAGCTTTACATTTCCAGGGTCCTATATTCCCAGAGCCCGACATTTTGAATGTTTTTTTATTTTATTTTTATTCGCAGAAACCTATGTCTCCAGTGTCCTAAATTAAAAGATCCCTACATTTCCAGGGTCCTACATTTCAAGAGCACTACATCCCCAGTGTCCTATATTCCCAGAGTCTTATATTCCAGGGTCCTACATGTCTAGAGCCCTACATCTTAAGGGTCTAATTTTCCCTAAGTTTTCAATGTTTTTTAAATCCCAGAGCCCTACGTCTCCAGAATCCTATGTAAAAAGATCATTATGTTTCCAGGGTCCTACATTTCCAGGGTCCTATATTCCCAGAGTCCAGGGTCCTATGTGTCTAGAGCCTTATGTTTCCAGAGCCCTACATTTTCAATGTTTTTGTTTTTTTTAATCCCAGAGCCCTGCGTCTCCAGGGTCCTATATTAAAAGAGCCTTGTGTTGCCACAGTCTTATATTCCTACTGTAACCTGTTAGAATCCCAGAATCCCATGTTCTCATGTTCTTGTTTATGATTTTTAATGAAGGGTATATAATCTCCAGTAAGTCCAATTATGGACTTTCCACTTCCAAAGTATCTGTCAGAGCTACAGTAGACTGAACCATGAGCCTGAGAATCCTTTCACTATTTCCTCTGGAGTGCTGAAGTGTGTTGGTGTGTGTTGGTGTGTGTTGGTGTGTTTCAGCGATCAGGAAGGATATCACTGTAGGAGGTGCAGGCCAGCTGGCTGAGCTCAGAGTTTTTCTGCAGACTCCTCAGCAGCGGCTGCTTGAGCGGTTCTCTCGATCGGACCCACAGTTTCTCTCGCACCCGGGCTTTACCCTGACGTCCCGCATCCTTACTCGGCTCTCTGCAAATCAACACGCCGCACTGAATCAGTGTCTGTTCTAAACATGTCTTTCATACAGCAGGTCAGTAATCTGATCACTGAGCATCAGATTGGCCCGTCTGACTCTGATCACACACACCTGAAGAACTCGTAGGAGAACTCTTTGAGTGAAAATTGAGCCACTTTCTCTGCCAGATCGTCACTCGATGGAACCATCATCAGAGATTTTCTCGAACCCTAAAGACGGAAGTGTATCACAAAAACAACATTTCATTACCACAATAATCCGAGTTAACGTTAAAACTCTGTGTCATACAACTGACATACTATAAGCATGCCATAAACATGTCATTACATGCAATAAATAATAGCTTGCTATTGTATTTTATGACATGAAATTGCCACAGGTTATATAATTCAGTGTCATGTAATGTCAATGCAATCACAGCATGAATAGGACAGTTTCTGTTATGACATTTATGACAGGATATTTATTCATTTTAACTCTCTCAGGCAAATGAATTAAGTTCTTATCATGACACATAGGAAGAATAAGAATGACATATGACAATCATAACCATGACACATCGTAATGTCACAGGACTGACAGTCGTGTCATTTTTTGCCTCCCGAGATATAAAATCATGCATCATAACACTCTGTGCTATCGACAGCAAATTTAGCATGTAACATAAATATAAGCTCATTGCTGCATCATTGGATATAAACTGTTGTGAAAAACTAATGTTTTTTAAGAAAAACTGGACTGAAATAGAGGACCAGGAAGTTGACGGAGAGAAATCTATAGGTCAGCGTGATGCACCTTACAGGATTCCATCCAAATGCTAAGAGGGAACATGTCAAGAAGAAAGAGTGTGTGGAAGTGCCGGGTAAAGCAAATAAGGAGTTAGAAACACAAAACAAGATGCATTAAACTTTAACTTTAAGGAAGACTGGACTGGAACGTCGGCTCAAAGAGGCCGGGATGGTGAGTGAGAGTGAGACCTACAGGTGGCGCTAATGGATACTGGATTGTAACCGCCGTTAAACAACAAAGAAGAAAAAGCAAAACAGAAAAAAAGGGACTGTTTATGCCATGATATTTTGATGAATGTTTCATGTAAAGAAGTCAAGTAAAGAAAAGTAAAGAAAAAAAGTAAAATAAATACCAGGACGTCATCGGAGGGCCGTCTCAGTGTGTGCAGGATCATGATGGCGTCTGTAGAAACGGCTCCGCTCTGTCCTGTCCTATCGTTCGTCCCGTTAATCCACCCTCCCCCAGAGGCGTACTGTCCGTCTTTAATGATGTTGATGAGATCGTCCTTTTTAAAGCTCAGGAACGTTGCGTCATCTGAAGAGGAAAGAGTTTGGCTGATTAAAGACAAGAGGAATTTCACACTTGTGGGACTAATGAAGCTTTATCTCTTGATAAGACAAGACGATTTCATTGGACATGTTAAGACACAGTGTACACGCACTGTACCTGGCCTGTTGCAGTCCTGGAGAGCCACGGCGTAGACGGAGCGCTCCTTCAGCCCCTTGAGGATCTTAGACAGCAGCTCCACCATGTTGTGAGCGTAAGTTGCTACCAGCTTATACTCGTCTCTGAGCGTGGAGAGACACACCACCTCCCCCATCCGACCCTCACTGCAGGGGAAACCAGAAAGATACACGTCAACAGAAGGGGAAGCATCTATAAAGGTAATATATCGTCCTGAGAAAGACAAAGGAAGAAATATGATGTGAAAGAGCAAAAGGAGGAGAAAGGAAATGTGGCGCTACAGCCAGAGCCGCTGATTGGTTAGATCTTAGCATTAGCATCTTAGCATCTTTCCAAACTATATTTCGGAGTTCTCCTCTCATTTGTCCATAGACAAGAACGAAGAACAAGCACAGACCTGAGTATTTGGACCCCCGTCAACCGTGTGTACGAGAGCTTCAGGTACGTTCTCTCCTTTCCTTCCTGAAACGAAATGCCGTACCAGTTAACAGCCACCACCAGCTTCTCCTCAGGTAAACCGGGACCTGGAGCAGGAAAAAGGGAAACACTCAGCACGTCTGCGTAAGAGACTGTAGAGTTACTACACAGGTGCGGATTCACCACACAGTCTGTTTACCTGAAATCACAGACGCCTCGTAAAATTTCGAGAAGTAAATGGGCCAGTGGAGACGAGCGAACTCGACCACTTCTGCCTTCACGCTATCGGGAGTCGCCCCGGAGTTCACGTACGTGCCCTGGATCAGGAGAAACCATACGGAGAGATCAAATCACACGTCTCACATCACACATCACATGTCCTATCGCTCCATCATGTTTTCACTACAGCTCCAGTGGAGATCCATCTCACGCACTGCTGTTGAGTTCTGCATCCTGAAGGTTAGAAGGTGTTGATTTGTTTTCTAGTACAGCAGTTCTGAGAATTGCACAGCTGCACATCACATCGGGTTTATATGAATGTGGGACTTGTGGGAGTGTACAACAGACACTGTACCTGTACCACATAACCTGACAGTAAGTAAGCAGATGTTTATGGGACGTATATGGAAGGAGTCTCCAGTGTCAGCGCTGTATAACAGATGGAGACTAAAACCTAGAACTTAAACATGACAAGATGTATCTTTTTGTGTTATTATCCTTGAAAAAGACAAAACAGAGAGGCATTAATTCTTATACTGCGAGGCTAATTGCTATTCTACTGTGTAGAAATATAAGCACATTAAAGTTAGAGTTCCTTTAGTGCAATGCTTTAACTCAATATAAACCATTTGCACCTGACATTTACATTATAGATTTTTATAGTGACTTAGATTTTCATCTCATTATACACCTGAGCATTTGAGGGTTAAGGGCCTCGCTCAGGGGCCCAACAGCGGCAGTTACGTCAACTTAAACAACATTTTTCCCACTTAAAGAAAGTCGTACCGAGTCGCCTCTGAACCGTTGTTGCTTCATTCACAGCTAACACGAGCTACAAAGTTACAAACACAATCCCATATCCCTCCCTAACCCTTGATCAAGGGCACTACTTGGTGTGGAACAAGGGATTGTACACCCTACATAGCCTGATTAACCCTGAAATAGGGTGAAATGTCAGTATTGGTTAACGTCACCTGTTAACGGCATAACTTTAGCACGCCGTGTTCCATAGCATTGTCTCATTTGCGACAAAAGCACTGAATGAGCTAACGCTAATGCTAGCCCACTCCATCAAATCCAGGAGGAATCACATATTTGAACAGCGTCTGAGGCACTCAGGTTATTACAGCAAACCAAACTTCTTCATCCCTTTTCATACACTTGTTTCTCTATTAAATATGTAAGAAAGTCCACCACAACGACCCTGTTTCTTAGAGATTTGGGTTAACTCCCCACATTATATGGCATCCCTGGAGCAGACAGGGTTAAGGGCCTCGCTCAAGGGCCCAACAGCGGCAACCTGGTGGAGCTGGGGATCGAACCGCCAACCTTCTGATCAGTAACTCAGAGCTTTAACACATTAAACCACTACACACTACCGTTCAAACGTTTGGGGTCACTTGCAAATTTCTTTGTTTTTGTTTAGTGATTTATTTTCTACATTCTACAACAATCAGTTGCTATGTTACTCTTTCAGTTACTTCTTTTGCCGTAGCCTCCTGTGACTGACTTCATGGTTTCTGCAAAATGTCTTCAAAGTCCATTTTGGGGAACAAAAGTGCAAAAAGCCTGAAAGATACCTTTTCATGGGCGTCGCCGACCAGCCGCACCAGCTTGACCTCTGATTGGTTCTCAATCAGATTGAGGCTCAGACACTCCCACACGATGCTCCTGGCCTTGTCCCTGCTGCTCTCCTTTCCGTACTTAATGTAATAGTGTTTGGCTGCAAGCTGCACATAGTCGTCCTCCTGGAGAATAAAGGATCATTAATAAAGAGTCAGAACTCAGGAAAAACAAGGTTTAAACTGAGGCACGGTCGCTCCTCAGAACCAGGATATATAACTTAATAAGCATGTTAAATTGAATCCTGTAGTAAATAAACGGGGGGTGAGGCAGCAGGTTAATAAGGAGTCATGCTGCAGTCACACTGTATCTCTGACACTCGTGTTAATTCTGATGAAAATAAGCTCTAGTTTTATCTGTTTGTGCTGTTTTTATCATTTAACTACAATTCATACACATATCAAGTGTTTTTCTGTTTGTTTATTTTACAATTTACACCATTTACATGTGCGTTGAGTTCTGGATTCTTATTGGTCAGAAGAATTTAATTAGTTTTCTACAAGAGCAGTTCATTAGATAAAATATTCTAGAATCTAAGCAACCCTATCTACAATGTCTTAAAATATGTTTACAGCAAACCTTATATAAGATCATTGAGCTTATTTGTAATCAACTGTTAGTTAACTGTTAGTAAAATTGTATATATTTGGTTTGTTGTAATATTAAATATTGTTGTAATCATATATTTTAAGGAAGATGTCAATAAATATAAATGTATTTATGATATTTTCGCTTCCTAAGATATAGTTTGCTGTTTAAAGAAAGAACTAACTTGTTATGAACTATAAAATAATCATGAAAATATCTTGAAGAAAGTTACATTTATCTATATTTTCCTTAAAATAAAATTAGAAAAAAACAAATTATTAAATTATTAAGCTTATTTTCAGTTTTTAATAAAAACTTTCTCGTTCCACTCGAATTTATTTCTTGAAAGAGGCAAAAAACTCTGTAAATAGAACAAGAAAGTTTAGCTTACTGTATATTGTTGTATAATGCTAGATATTAACCTTAGAAATAAGCTGAATAATGTTATATTTGGTTTGTTGTAAACTTATTTTAATAAATTATAGGTAGGCTAGATTCGGGGGGCGGAGCCTATCCCAGGAGACTTAGGGCACTAGGCGGGGTACACCCTGGACAGGGTACCAACCCATCACAGGGCTCACACACACACATAAACACATACACACACACACAACCGGCAATTTGGGAATGGGAATCTTTGGACTATGGGAGAACATGCAAACTTCATGCACACAGACCTGAAGTAAGAATCGAACCCAAGAGGTGGAGGTGCAAGGTGACAGTGATAACAACTACACCATCGTGCTGCCTGGAGAATCCAGATCTTATTTTATTTAATTCTTGTATTAATTAGTCAACCTGAACCAGCGCACAATACAGGGTGAAGTCTGACCTCATCACACTGATACTCTCCAGACTGGAGGTCGTGGATGATCTGCGTGTAAATGAGCTCGGTGCTGATGGGGTCATCGGTGCAGTCGTGCCACGGAGTGAAGAACTCTTTCCGGAAAGCGAGACGCCACGGAGCCCCTGCCTCGTCCTGCCCCTGCCTCCTCTCCTCCTGCTCACACTGAGAGATGGCGTCCAGCACGTGTTGCCCGGTGCTGCCTAGAGACCAGTTCTGCACAGACAAGAACACAAGAGTGACCCAAAGCTACTGGACAGAGCCATGTCTGTCTCATTTCCAGTTCAAAGAATACAAAGAAAAAAACCAGACTGGAACAGCTGAGGCCACGTTAGCGCCGAACCTTGTCACGGTAGGAGATGTAGATGGAGAACCCGAACGTGTCCTTCAGATTGATTTTCTTTGCGACGGCTCTGCAGAGCTCTGATGAGACGCTGGCCGAGTCCATGGGTAGAGTGAGGACACGGCCGTCCGCCAGCGTCACGTCTACCTTCATGGGCTTCTTCATCTCCACGGCCTGAATTACACACCAGCATGACCGGATTACAATCGTATTTCTAAGGATACACTGCATTAACCTGCTATAATGTAACAAGCAAACAAACAAAACCTACGTCCAGCTCGATCCAGCATGGCACTTCTTTTCTCTCTCCATTAGTCAGCGTCCTCTGGAGGCGTTCGGCACAGGAGGAGGAGAACTCGGCAGGTCCACGATTAATAAAATGCTCCACGTACTGGAAGCAGGACACAGGAATAGAGAACAGGATAGAATTACAAAATCGAATCCCAATAGTTAAATGGAAAGCTAGTGCAGTGTACAATCCCTTGTTCCACACACCAAGTAGTGCCCTTAATCAGGGGTTAGAGAGGGATTTGGGATTCAGGCTTGTGTCAGGAGCCAGTTAACTTTGTAGCCATTTTTTAACGACTTAGAAGTGATTAGTGCAGAGACGGCGTGTTGTTTAAGACGACATAACGTTATCAGATGCTGAAAGTGTTTCTGTGACTGATCGTGAATGTGGGTTTTGTCAGGCAGCTGCTCTCTCCTCAGTACTGCGGACCGTACAGACCTACTCTCACTCTAAACTAAAGGATCAGCAGTTATACAACACAATAAATTTCATTTGGACAATAAAATTTGAAAAAAGGACAGAATGAAGCACAATAGCAAACTGATCCAAGAAAATAGTAAAGGGTTGATTGATTACCTGAAAAGAATACAATAGAGCGTAGTGTGTGTATGATTGTTCGGTGTGTTCTTACCGGAATCAGGAGCTCAGTTGGAGGGAAAATCCCGAGACATATAGAGAGAAGCATCCAGCCTTTCCTTCGGCTCATCCGGTCCGTGTTCTTCGACAGCTGCTTAAGTATCTGACAGTAGATCTCATCTCTGAAACACAGCAGAAAAGGTTTACGGTTTTCGCCTGCAGAGACGCCTTACAAGGAAAGAAACATCATATAGCTTTAAAATAAAAAACCTAGTGTACCGAATGTGGGATCTGCGTAAGCCGTATCCTACAATGATGTGTAATTTCTCCAAGGTGGTCATGGGACGATCCAAACTGGGTCCCTCTCCAATCATAATGTCGTCTTCTTCAGCGATGTCCTCCATGGGTCCCTGCGGCATGAGATGTAGGCTCAACATTTGGCTGAAACACCATGACACACCGCGAGCGGAAAACTATAATAATGCTGTGAAATATTCTGTGTGTCCTGTGCAGGAATTCCTAACCTCCTCCATAATGGTGGAGTGTTTCCTCTTGTTGTTCTGTTTTTGTTTTTTACGCAGGATTTTCTGTAGACCACAACAGTAAGTTAATAAACGTCACACACACTATAAGATATACTGTTCAATTTTACATTTGTGGGAGCAACAAAATCGTCCCTGTCAGATTTTCACCTGATCCAAACCAACGAAGTGACTGAGACGCCGGCCCTGGCGCTGACCCAGGTGCTGCTGGATGAGGTCCGCGGTTAGAGACATGCGAGCCGTCCTCTGCTCGGAAATATCACCCATGAATCTCAAAATGATCCACCAAACGGTCAGACACGCCTGCGTAGAGGAGGAAAGGACGAGAGATCAAAAGAATAATTGGAAGAATTAGGATAATAATAATAATAATAAAGCGCCGCGCACCAGCGCCTCTCCTTCGTCCTCGTGGTAAAGCAGTGGGCTCTTCAGTCTCTGCTGGATGTACGTGTGCGTAGCAGAGTGCTGGAAATGCATGGCAGTGAACTTGGCGAACGAGAACTCATCATCATAATCATCATAATCCTCATCATCCTCATCCTCCTCATCCTCATGCTCGTCCTCCTCTTCTTTCTTTTCTTCCTCTTCGTCAGAGTTATTGTCGTTTGCAGTTACTGGAGTTATTACAATCTGCACAGCTTCCGCTGTCACTTTATCCTTCTTTGGCTCTACAGTTCGTTCTTCCTGTAAAAAGTAAACCAATAAGGAGAACATTCACACAACTGCTCCTTTACATGTTTATAACTGTGAGAGCAATAAAACCGTCACCTTCCATCATAATGTTAGATTTTGTGTTATAATCATCTATAGCAAGAACCCTATGAATTAAAAATTAAACCTCGTATCCTACTAATGCATTTATCACCAAACGCTGGAAGATGAGACTACAGCTTTGAGGTTGAGCTGTGACCTCATGGCCACTAAGATCCAAAATAAGATTATATGATTTATTACGTTATCACTTTTGCACACGTTTCCTTGTTCCTGGTTCACCTGAGGTCTTACCCGTGTGACGCTTTCCCTTAGCACCTCCTGTCTTTCTGCAGACTTGGGAAGGAACCGGAACATGTCTTCCACCATTTCCTCTTCACTCCATTTCTCCTCTTGTTTATTTTGAGTCTCATCTGTTTGGAAGATGGTCTTGTGCTGGAGCTCCACAGTTGCGAGTTCCCAATGCTGATGTTCCTGACGTTCCGGACGATCCTGATCTTCCTGGGCTGACGAGAATGCCTTAAACACCAAGAGGGACCAAGTCATGGAAAAGGCAGATGAATTAAACTGAGAATGAACCAGTGCCAAAACAAGAATCAGTAGGAGACACCATTATCTGTAAATTTGGTGTTATTTTAGGAGAAAAGGAACAGAAATGTAGCACCATGAAGATGAGGATGGATCTGCCTTTATGTACATTGGAAGGGTACTTTACTTTGGAAATGTATTGGACAGTATTAAAGGGCATCTTTAATTTGTGTTACCAGATTTAAAAATCAAGTAAATAAATGATAACAAAATAAACCTAGAACAACTGTAACGGCACCTGTCAAGATCATGAAATAAAAAGTCATTAGGGAGTTTGCCAAAAAGTTTGTCAGCGTTCAGTAAAATGCAATTTAGTGCAGGAGAAATCCTAAAAATCAATAAGAAAAAATGTTCAAAATTTCTGAGCCGTCGTTTATACAATCCATCAATAAAGAATCATGATAAGTCTTGGTGGTGTAGTGGTTAGCACTGTCGCCTTGCACCTCCAGGGTCCGGGTTCGATTCCCAGCCAGGGTCGATTCTCGTCTCTATGTGCATGGAGTTTGCATGTTCTCCCCGTGCTTGGTGGGTTTCCTCCGGGTACTCCGGTTTCCTCCCAC
>JAQMYK010000003.1:1561978-1576485 GCA_030014345.1 Clarias buthupogon
ATTCTGATTTCTGGTTTGCTGTTACCACAGACCTGCCAACACAATATGAATTACTTTCAAACATTACTTTTTATTTACGTGTAACCATAAACTCATCGATTTCATTCATCACAACTCTTTGCGATACAGATATTGCGTATACCATTATCGCGATAACGATAATTTTTCGATATATCGTGCAGCCCTACTTTACATTATATATTCGTGTCAAAGGCGTACAAGACTCACTTTCTCGGACTTAAGAACAAATCCGACTTACAAACATGCTCCCGGAACAGAACTCGTTCATAAGCTGTATTGAATTGTTGCCCTGTTAATCAAAATCACACTTTCACAGATAAATGCTATTATTAAATGTAAGAAGTGACACTCCTAATAATCTAACCTTAGGGTGGACTCGCTCTTTATGTCATCAAGTTCAAATGATCAGTTACTGGACCTGCATGAAGTGCTGGGCTCAGGAACCCAGTTTACACTCTATATTAAATATATTATTAGTAATGTTGATGAAACAAAGATTTGGTCTATCTCCTCGTGTTCACTCTCCGTCATTACTTCCTTGATTTTTTCCCCCTCCCTTTTCTTGCGTTTGACCCCTGACCTGTATTTATGTTAATTTCACATTTCCATCTGCTTCATCAGATTTCTGAGCTGCGTCGTGACAGAGGGAGTTTCTCACCAGCTGCACCAGCTGAGCAGCACACAGATGGATCTTCCAGCCCTGCGCTCGACACACAACCCCCTTCTGATTGGCTACGTCCTGCAGGCTGCCCTTCTTGTCCTCTGTGGAACAACGACAAAAAGGTTCATTAGGACGCTTGCAATCCGTCCGGCTACTTTTTTATTTATTTATTTATTTTTAGGATGTGTCTCGACAGTTGGGTGTGACCTTTGACCCGGACGTCGGTGTATCTCTGAAAGTGATGGTAAGCGGCTTTCCAGGGGTTACGGTAATGACGGAGAAGAGTGACCGGGGGACGGATTCGGACGGGAACGTACCGCACGCCCTCCTCAT
The DNA here is from genome assembly GCA_030014345.1 of Clarias buthupogon. NCBI lineage: Eukaryota > Metazoa > Chordata > Actinopteri > Siluriformes > Clariidae > Clarias > Clarias buthupogon. The sequence continues at coordinate 1,562,994 of JAQMYK010000003.1, forward strand.
CTACACACACACAAAAAACAACACCAACCTTTATTCACAATACGTCCTGGTTGAAAGAAACAGCCGCATATGTAAGTTAGATGAAGCACCAAATAATCTGAGAGATATTATACAGTATTAATGCAGTCACGCGGAGCGTAAAATGACGCACCGATGTACTCTTTAGGAGGCGATTTGCGTTTTTCGGGCCGCTGACTGACAGGTTTGGCGGGCGGTTTCTCCTCGTCTGTGCTGTGGGTCTCCATCATCTCAGTCTCCTCGGTGGAAATGACGTGCTGCTGCTTTCGGGGTTTTTTTCTTGGCGAAGCTCCGGGCACGAGATCGGCGGGTGGCACTGACAGGGAAGGAGCGCCTGGTGGCGCTGGAGCTCCTGATGAAGCAGACGGGATCGTATGTCATACTGGGAATTTCAGTTAAAAAAATTCCACATTAATCGTTGTACAATAACTATAAGCAGACTACCTGGTTTTGAAGCGTCCATGGGCGACGCCTCCTGCTTGATCTCCGGAAGGGCGGAGCTAACGGCACATGCTGCAGTACTACTGGATGCTGGGTGAGAGGGCGGCGCCACCACGTTGGCCAATGAAGGGATGGGTGGAGTCACCGCCATGGCGGCAGGGACAGGCTGAGAAGGAGGCGTGACCGAAGCCAGGTGGGTGGAGATAGGCTGGGCGGGGACTTGAGAAGGAGACGGGGCTACGTTCTGCTCGCCGCTTTGTCCAGAGACGGCGTCCGCTGCGGCGCTGACGGGAGGAGCCAATCCCATGAGGATGTCCGGTTTGGGTTTTACACTGTGATAGAGGAATGGACAGTTAGAGATGATTTCAGTCAGAGATGATTTTTATTTCATTATTGTTAACAATTAATTACAGAATAAATAAAATAAATACAAAATAAAGCCTTTTCTGGCTGCATTACAAAAAACACATGGAGGAAAGGCTTGTGCAACTTAAACATTTTTACTGTTCTTACAATATTACATTGTGACGTTTATTCTATGAGGTGAGTCAAAAATGATCCGCACTTCGGTTATATTAAAACTGTCTTATCAGCGCTCTCCGTTCACATCTCCCCAGTCACAGCTGTGCAGGTGTGAACGTGTTCATCGATTCAGTTTTCACACCGCAAAAATGGACACCCGATGATTCTGTTTTTTTTTTTGTGGTCTGAGGGTGAACCCGGTGCCGAAACAACTCACGGAAGAGCACAAACAAGTATCTGTGAACAACACATGGAGATACTCTGAGGAAGGCGAAAGTTCCTTAAAGAGAATCATCACTACGAGCCTGAGAGTAAACGGCAAAGTCTGGAACGGAAACATATCCTCAATCGCTGAAAAGACGGAGAAAAAGTTAAAAAGTCGACCATCAGCTGGAAAAATCATCACCGGCCAGAAGTATTGAAGAACATCATCAGGAAAAAGGTTCAACAATCGACAGAGTCGTTACAGTTTCCTACAGTTACACTTTTCTAAATGTTAATTCTAATAAATCCCTAAAGCCAGAGAACGGATAGCTTTTGATGTACCTTACTGCATCACGCGTTAACCTTTCTACATTTTACGTGGGAGAAAATGCTTTTTACTGGGAAGAACTAAGACTTTAACATGTGAACCGGCTCAGGTGTTTAGAAATATTCAATATTACGAGACGCACCCTGGAATTTACCAAGAGTCTAATTATATACCTGTTTTGTGTCGCCAAACTCACCTTTATCAGTTAAATTCAGTTATACACATTCATGATCTTTTTTTTTTTCAGCTGCTATTTGAAAAACGTGTTAATGCTAGTTGCAATAATTAGACTCAGAAAGACTTCAGAAAATAAACACAATCTGTTTTATTGCAAGCATGTAACTTTTATATAAATTAGTGAAATGTAACCAAGCAAATCTGTCTATACTATAGAAAAAAAAACAACAACTGCACTGTGGCCTCAAACCTCCAGTGTTGGGGGTTCGATTCCCGCCTCGGGTCTGAGTGTGAGAGTGTGTATTTGAATCAAAGCGTTTGAATGTTCTCTCCGTGTTTGCAAAGTCCTTCCTGCCCCTAGCGTGTGTGTGTGTGTGTGTGTGTGTGTGTGTACTGGCAGGCTGTATCGCACATGTGACCCCGTACAGTATAAGTGCTATAGAGAATGAGCTGAGTCTGAGTGAGTGATGTGACGAGGTTTACCCAGCAGGTCGTGGTGATCCTGCAGTGTTCCTCAGACCTCCGTCCATCCGGGCCGAGTCACCGAGGTGAGCCGCCATCAGGTTCTTCCTCACAGCAGACCTTCACACACATACAAACACACACAAATTATATATGGATGAATTCATGACATGCTTTGTGAAGTAGTATTTCAGTATTTCAGTTTAAACATATAAAAACCCATAAATTCTGAGAACTGCTCTATCAGGTGAGATATTTATGGTGAGATACACATATGGTGTGTTGTAAAGCTCTGTCCATCTACACGCGTTATTAAAGCTCGGTATCAGGTGTGTTACGACACAGTACGCAATGAAGAAGCCTCAAGAATGTCAAGACCATAAACATAAGACCAACTGATTACTGAGATACAGATAACACAGCCCTGGTTCATAACACCTTCATATTTCCCCATCAGTTAATCTTACACAAGTATCTACAGTATGTTGTGGTATAACAGCCCCGTCATAACGCTTTACACTCTGAGTTTATTAAATACATGTAAAAAATTACAGGGGAGTTTGTGATGAGGCAAAACATCTTCTATAGCTAAGCAAAGATTTTAAAGTGCAGAGAATTATGCTCGTAATCCAAGGTTCCACTGTATTAGAAAGCACAAGTTCTACCATAAACAATATATATATATATATATACATACTACTTCAAGTACCGCACTGACTATACAGCACTATATTGCTCATCCCTACACACACATTGTTTTTTCTTAGATTTAAAAACAAAAATCTACTTTAAAAAAATTTTTTTTTTAACTGCATGTTGATTTTTAAAGCAGTGTATCAACTAAAGACTTACATATAATTTACACAAAGTGTCCAGGATTGTATTTTGAGATTGAGGTTGAGGTTATTTCAGTATTAGTATCCTAGTACCTAGACACTGTTTGTTGGACTTACGAACAAATTGGACTTATGAACGGAACTCGTTCGTATGTAGGGGACTTAATGTATTTATTAAAACACAGTAATGGAAAAAAACTAACTCTGACAAACAGCGGAACCTTTGTACGCCAAAGAGTTTTTATTTCTTAATGTGTTTTTTACTTCGTCTTACTCTTGAACATTTGGGTAGATGGTAATTAGGTTGGATCTCTGAAACGTTAAATAGAAATATTTTAAAAATGTTGGCGACCACATGTTGCATGTAGTAATCTACGTCTGTGGTCTCAGGTAAGGGGACCTGGTCTCCCACTGCAAGTAATATTTCACATCTGTACGAAACACTGCACTTATTTTATTCCATTTTATCCCCTATTGTGCTGTAAATGGTTTTGGGCCAAACGGCGCTGTGAGAAATTTAGCTGGTGAGAAATGAATCCTGATGAAATAAAGCGGGAGCGGTTTAGGAAACTCCGGGAGCCTATAGGAGAGTTTTGCTGCACTGCGGTGATTTGATCTGAGACTCACCCGTCGATGGCGGTTTTTTTGCGCAGGATGCTGGGTCGAGGAGACGAGACGAGCGCCGACGTGCCTCCCTGCGAGTGCGTCTGAGTTACCGTGGCGACAGGCTGATTGGCGTTAAAGGTGCTGTTGATGGAGCTGGCGACCAAAGCCGAGCCGTCTGCCAGCACCACTGAGGAGAGAGAGAGAGACAGTATTTAACCAACAGTGAGACATGTTTAATAAATAAACAAATCTCGTCTCATCTCCGTGTCTGGCTCTGGACCTGAAGTCTTGGCGTCGCTCTGGTTCGGTTGGGGGTTAATGGGAGCGGCCTGGATGCCTTGCGGTGCCATCGGGGCATTGGTGTGGAGCCCCTGAGCGGCGATCGCTGCGTTTTGGGCTCCCGGTGCCGCCACGGCCGCGGACTGGATGCTCTGTGTGTTGATCTGAGCGATGCGATCCACCGTCATCAGCTGCATGGAGTTCAGGTGGACGGCGGAGGCCACGCCCATGCCGGGCTGAGCGGCAGAGGGAGCCTGAGCTGTCACTTTAACACACACACACACACACACACACACACACACACACACACACACATAGGTATCAGGAGGTACAAAGCAGCCTCACTATTGATGCTTCACTAATCTAATTTTATTACCTTAACAGCTCTTAGTCAAGAAGCTCAATAAAGTGCTTTTTTTTTTTTTTAAACAGGGCGTGGCCTGTGTGTTACCTGGATAAGGGCGTATAGTGGACACTGAGGTGGTGATGGGCGTGTAGGCGTGTGTCAGAGGGTAAGAAGCTGATTGGTACGCTGGCAGGAAGTACTGAAACTGCATAGGGACTGACTGCCTGTTGAAAAACAAATACAAATACAAACACAGAGAGAGAGATTACACTGGGTGTGTACTTAATCACCTGCTCCAGTCCCCTTTAAGGCTGTGAGTGTGTACCTGGCGTCGCTGCGGTTCTCCATGGCAGCAGCAGGATTAGGGGACGTGTGATGGGCTGAGATGGGGATGAGGTTCCCTCTCTCTCCACTGAACTCAGACTGGATCCGAGGCGAGGTGTGTGTGATTGGCTGCGGCACCACCTTCGCTGAAACGGAGCACGGAATAATAATTACACCAGCGTGGTAGCGCTCTCAGATTATTATTATTATTATTATTATTACTGTTATAATATTATACGGTTATTTCAGTGCTGAGTAAAAGAATTATCACTGATAAACATTATGATGATTCGGTAAGTAGAGGAGTTAAATAGGTCAAGAAAAATAAAATGAGGAGACAGAAAACAAAAAAGGAAACAAAGAAAGAAAAACATTGGGGGGTGAGACTTACCCACGGGGATGGTGGAGGTCGTCACTGCAGTGGCGTGAGTGGAATGCGAGGCCATGGTCACTGTAACTATGTTACTGTTGGACACCTGGGACTGAGTCATGGAGCCTGAAACACACAGAGGACAGAAAGAGAAGGAGGAAAAGTAATAAAAGGACAAAAGTGATGGAAGACAAAAAGCAGCAAAAGAAACAAAAAAAAAAAGAAAGAAAAAGTGGTCAAGTGAGAAAAAAAAAAAAAGAAAGAATGTAAGTGAGAAAAAAGATTAGAAGAGAAAAAAAAGTAAAGACCAGAGCAAGGAAGGAGAAGAAAAATAAACAGGAAAATAGAAAAAGTGAGAAGAGAAGAAACACAATGAGACAGAAAAAAGAAAATGTGAAAATAACAAAAGAAAACAGAAAAAGACAAACAGACAGACAGACACGTTAACACTCATTAAGACCAGAGTGTGTATTTATTTTGTATTTATTATTTTCCAGGTGCTCAGGCTTCTCATACCTGTAGTGGTGGTTGATGGAACCGTGTTGGTGGCCAGTATGGGGGCCACGGTTGCCGCGGCAACAGGCGTGACGGTGCTAAAGATTGGTTTCTGAAAAAGAAGAAATTCCGTAAAGTTATTTAAAGAAGGGTCAAATAAAAAACGTTATTGAAGAGAAGCGCTCATTTTGTTTTTTTGGTGTTAAGACCTGCGCCATGGAGTGTGGGAGGAGCTTCTGAGCTCCGATGGCTGGGTGGGAGGGCAGGGTGATGCGTGTGGGCGTGTCCCGGGCGTGAGGGGCCCGCTGGATACTCAGGGTGGCAGGAGGAGGGTGGATGGTAATAGCTGAGCGTCTGTTCAAAATAAAAACACACACACAGTCCTAAGGTAAGTGTGTGCGTGCGTGCGTGTGCGTAAGGGGGGGGGGGTGGGGGGTGCCTCTCTTACCCGTGCACCAACTCTCCCGAGTGAGCCGTCATCGTGGTAATGACTGGAGACTGCGGCCTTGTGGCTGCCACCGGCGCCACCACTGTGGGCATGACCGGCGTGGACGTGGTGACCACGGGGCGGGACTGGAACACAAACACACACCCGTTAGCCAGATAAATAATTTTATCAGGAAGTGGAGTTACTGTTCCCACCCTGAGGCTGATTTATGTCCAACTACAGCACGTTCACTGAGGTTAGATTATAAACCAAAAATTATAAAAATAACCCCCAGTTTTAAAGTTTAACTCATTAAAACAGGAAGTAAGGAAAGAAAGAGAGGGATGAATAATAAGTAAAGTAAAAAGGGGAAAAAAGAAAGGGCAAGGTGAATGTGAGGAATAATAAAGAGGAAAAAAAAAGCAGTGGAAGAGAGGGAAAAAAATCGGTCACTTAGAGAAAAGAAGCATAAAAGGCAAAGAAAGAAGGAAGGAAGAAAAATAGCTAAGAAAAAAGAGAAGGAAAAGAAATAATGGGAAAAGATGGGATGCAAAATAATGAAAAAGTGCAAAAAAGCAGGAAAAAAAAATAAAACTGTCACTTTGAAAGAAACTAATGAAAGTTTTGAGAAGGAAAATGAAAGGAAAGGTGAGAGTAAAAAAGAAAGACAAAAGAAAGAAGCAAAGAAACGACGAAGGAAGAAATGTGTGAAGGAAAAAGCAAATAAAGTAAACAAGGAAAAGATAGGGAGAAGTGGAAGTCAGAATTATGAACAAACAAGAAAGTGGAAAACATTTCAGAGAAAGACAAAAAAAAACAAAGAACATTAATGTAAAGATTTAGGAAGGAAAATGAAAAGGAAAGTTGAGAGTAGACAGAAAGAAATACAATATGCTAAGAGGGATGAAAGAGGAAGGAAATAAAGAAGACAGAATCAGAGGAAAAGCAAATGAAAATAGTAAAAATAAATGCAAGGCCAAGGAGTGAGTAGAAAAAAAGGAAAACAAAAAGAGGTAAAGAAAGAAAAGAAAGAAAAATAATAGAGAAAGATGGGAGTCAGAAATATGCAAAAGTGCAAGAAAAAAAATTCATTTAGAAGGAAATGAATGGGGAAAGGTAAAAGTAAAAAGAAAGAAAGAAACAAGCCTAGGAGGAAAGGAAGAGAATTGGTTAATTGCAAACAAAATAGTAAAGAAAAAAAAGAAAGGGAACGGTGTAAGAATTATCAAAAAATGAAAAACTAATAAAAAAATAGTTAAAAAAATAATAATAACAATAATAATGAGTTATTGTGTGTTATTGAGTGTATATAAAGCTGAGAGCAGTAAACTGAATACTAACACACAGTGTAGGTGTGAGTGAAGCAGGAGGAACCTGGATGGGCTGGTGGATGATGTGCTGCACCGTCGCCTGTCCTGCTGCAGGATTCGGTCCTGACGCCGGCCTCAGCACCGTCGCTCCCTTTGTACTGGAAATGACGGCGGCGGCTGCAGCTCCTACAGGTTACACCAACACACAGGGGGTTGTTAAACACCGCACATAAACACTGATACACTAGTGACGTTACGCAAGACACAGAGACTCTGAAGCTTGTGTCGAGCTGAGGGGGCGGTTCCAAATAAAGACTTGTTTGTTTGTTTTTTTGCAGGAATCAGAAAAATCTAACTTTCTCTCTGTTTGGAGGAAGTTACTGTATTTCTCCTAATAATGTAATCACTTTAATAAACTGCTAGAATGAATATAGTTAGAGGGTACTTTTGTTCTTTATTTAATTTTCAAAGACAAAGAAACCAATGGGGGGCTCGAGGTTTCTTGCCATCACGATAATACAAACTGTATTTATACACTAAAGCCAAAATTATTGACATGTATAATAAACAGATATTTTCGTATCTATATCCTACAGAAGATTCAATTAATCGCAAAGTTTATACAGGTAGTCCCTGACTATCGAGCGAGTTCTGTTCCAGGGGCACGTTCCTAAGTCGGATTTGTTCTTGAGTCTTGTACAACTTTGACACGAATATACAATGTAAACCATACCGATCCACTTGTCTAAATCTCTGTCCACTTTCCTAACACTGCCATCACGTGGCCAAAAAACTGTAACCGCGCCTAAGGAAATGAATCTCAAACGTCAAATGCATCTCTGGAAATCTGTAACTCGAATGTTCGTAAGTCGGGGACTACCTGTATACCAAATTACAGTGTCTCTGCTTTATGATGTTAAAAAAACACTACAGTGCTGCTGAGATCTGGATTCTGATTGGTATTACTGCACTCGGATTATTGTCTTGTCACTTTATTAGAAACAGGAACTCATTCACAGGAATCTTTACTGGAATGATGACACTCACATGACCTAAAGATATACTCGGTTTATCTTACAGGATCTTTTGATGCTATTTGTAAAGATATGGGGATGTAAAGGGTACAACATAAACATAATATTTAGATATGAAAGCTATCTTTCGCTTTAAGATGTGCCTGACCTGCACGGTAGAGGAAGTACTGCTGAAGACTACAAATTCAGCCCATAATAGTAATAATTATAAAGTAAAGAAGATAAGACACACAGAGCTGAGCTTTGAGACGCTTCTCTCACTGACCTCTGGGTAAATGTGAGGGAAACGGATGCTGCGGTGCGGCCGGGGATCCGATCTGCAGTGCAGGCGTCCCGCTACGGATGATCTGCAGATTGGTGGCCATGATGCGGTGCAGGTTTCCAGTGTGACCCTGTTAAATAAAAGCATTCTGATCACGTACGCACGACGGACACGAGATGATAAACTGCTTCATTTTTTTTTTTTTAAACATGAGATAAGCCGCCTTTAACCCTGAATACATCTTTTTTCCCCCCACCTGCTGCCCGCTGATGGTGGCCACCGGGATGGCGGACGTCTGCGACATGGCGCTCTCCATGGGGACGCTGATGTGGGTGGGTACCTTGTGGGGTAAAGCGAGATGCCCCTGGGCTGGGGCCGGGGCGATTACACGGCTAGGAATAGGAGTCTTCAGGGCAGACTGAATGCGAGAGGAAAGAGAACAGAAGGTGAATTAGAGGAACTGTTGGAGAAGGCATGAAGGTATGATGGTGCTGTTCTAGTACCCGTACCTTCCCGGGTCCCTCTGTGAAGGTGACGGGGAGGTGCTGAGTCAGTGACTGTGGAGCGGAGGACGTCGCTCCGTACGGTCGCACCACCACCGGCTCCTGCTTATCGTCTCTGAGCGGGGGAGGGGCGGCGAGACCCAAGTCACGTCCTCCGTCATCATGACCTGCAGAAATTAAGCAGAATTCAAGGCCTGCAGTTCTTTAGACGATGTTCTTTAGATGACATGCTCCTGGATGAGTCATCCAGGTTTTCTGCATTTGTGATTGATGGCTCTCACCGTGGTTCTCCTGAGTCCCAACGCCTTAGAAATGTCTTTTTAACCCTTTCCAGACTGATACGTGTCGATTATTTAGTTTTTCACTTGTTCTTGAATTTCTTTAGATTTTAAATCTTTTGTCCTACTTCACTTTGTCAGACAGGCTACATTAAAGTGATTTCTCGATTCAACAGGTCTGGCAGTAATCTGGCCTGGGTGTGGAAAGTAAATTTTAACTGTGCTTTCCAAAAAAATGTGGTTAATCTCAATTCATTCATGATTTAGCAAGGACGGGGCTTCATTTCAATTCATTTAAAAACTGCATTTTGTATTTACTCGGGTTATCTCAATCACTTAATCAAATATGCAAAAATCAATAAATCAATCAGGAAGGGGAAAATACCTTTTCACAGCACTGTACAATTGTGTGTGTCCCTCTGTTTAACTGACCTGTGTTGGTCTGCTTGGGCTGGATCCCTGGTGTGTTTCCTCCCTGTGTGTGCGCGGGGTTCGGTCCTGATCGCTGATACTGCTGTGAACTCATCTTCTACCGCTCTCACGTCCTGAACGCCGCACACACACACAACACTTAATCACTACACAATATATCACACACAATCTCACAAATCTGCTTTAAGTTTATCCACAAACTGTTAATCTGTTAAATTCACATCAACGCCCCGTTATCTAACATCTAACGGCCTCTCAGTTTTTCCACCTGATGCACTGATATGATCATCTACTTGCGTCCTCTTTTTAATTACATTACACCCTGCTAGATCACCTTATGTAGACTTATTTAAGTTCCCACCTTTATATACAATCATCCTGCACATACAAACTGTTTATTCTTATTCTTAAGCTTTTTACTTTATTCATTTTATTTTAAACATCTTAAACATCTTTTAAACACCCTTATTCTCATAGTAAATTTTTTTTGTAAACCTAGCCTTTAATATTCTTCTTCTCGAACATTACAACTTCCCTTTGAGACTAACAAAGTGCTCCATCAATCTATATATGGAACGAAAACCTTATTATAACCTCATGCTGACACACACCGTCTCACACACACACAATATTTTTACCCTTCTATATTTTTACATCTCCCAGTTTACAATTACACTTTCTGCAATTTCTGTGTAATTTATACATTTATGAATTTAATTTATTATTTAGCTTTTCTGATAAATTGAGAATAATTGATATTCCAGTAATCTAGCGTTTTTTCCCCTCGAGGTGGGCGTGGCTATACGCGTCACTCAACAGAGCCAAACAACGCGACAGTTTACTGTACAGACAGAGGTTGACACAGCATGGCTTCCTCCAAGAAAAGTAAAGTAGACTATGAAAACTGAATCCTGAAGGATGAGTGGACAGATCAATATATAAACGTTTATTCTTGCTGCAGGAAGTTTAAAACCAGTTTGTCTCATATATTCTGAAACACAGACAAAGAAACCAGAGTCCTTTCACATTCACTTACGCATGTTAATCATAGTTACTGAAAACTGACGACAAATATTATTGAAATGCTATGGAAATTTCAAACCGCTCATTTTCTTATAGATAATAAACACATATATAGATATCTGAATCATAACACAGACATGAAATTCGGACCTCGGCTCGAAGGACATGTCATTGACCGGACCTTAAAAGTTTTATTATAATTTCCTTTGATTTTTTTTTTTTTATCTGGAATACAGTCCAAACATTTTGGGTCCTGAAGTGCAGATTAAAAATAAGAAACCTGGAAAAATTGTATTTCTATTTGCACACACACACACACACACACACACACACACACACACAAAAGAAAGTCTACAGACTTGTTCATCGTAAATATTAACAGGTTTTAGTAGTTTTAATCAACAATTTTACCTATTTAAATAGACATTTGTCCTTTAAATTTTTCTTATAGTTTGGTGTTGTCACTCACAGACTAATTCTGTTACACACTTCTTCATAAATATCCACACATTTTAATTCAACAAAAGAAAAAAATAGTACTGTAAATAAATTTTTACAACTAAGAGATCAACATCAGAACATCTCGTTTTGTTTGTATATAATTATATAATCACTGGAATACTACTACACATTTCTACATGCATATATAAATGCAAATTATTTTACTATAGAAAAGAAAAACTCAAATTAAAAAAGTAATTAGATATATTGTAGGGATCAACACTATGACATCTCATGTTGTTAAATATGGTATGTTATTACTATAGGAAAAATTGGATTTTAAAAGGATCTAAGGATTTTAAAAAAATAGATTTCTGGGTTATCTGAGGAGTAAAGCTGCATATGAAAGAGTCTTTATTCTGAATTTTTTAAGGTACAACAAGAAAAAAAACCACCACAAATCAAACACAATAAACCTGCCCAGAGCTGTATTTAATAAACCACACAAACACTGAGTAAGTTCAATAATAATCCTATAAAGTTATACTCCGACAAATTAAAGTCAAAACCCCGTCCTGTTCTGTAATATAACATGTTTTTAGGTTTAAACCAGACACTTTGGTTTGGTTTGTGATGCTAATTCATCGAAGTTAGCAACCGTATGCTAACATGACAGGTTTGTCTTAGCCTGCACAACCAACTAGTTTTATCCAGATTATTTTACATGTCGGAATTAGAGAGTTCGTTCGTGTCGTTTCCTATCAGAATGTCTGATTAGTTTCTTTTTTTACTCGTTTTTCTTTTGTACCTTAAAGCAGATGTGAAGTCTCTCCATCCGTTTCTGTCTCCCTGAACTGCCGGTAAAGCTGACTGGTGACAGAGCGCGTGAAGTCTGCAGCCACTTCCGGCATTACTTCCGGTTGAAGATTTTAGAGTAAAAGTGACGGTTACACTGGGATTTCAAATAACGATGGCTCGTGCCGTCTTCTAGTGCAAAAGTTTGTGCACCGTTTATCACTATAACAACTAATACAAATCTTCAAATAGTGTGTGTGTGTGTGTGTGTGTGTGTGTGTGTGTGTGTGTGCGTGTTAAAAGCATTTAAACAATATATTAATTGTCAGTTTGGATGTTCTTTTGTATTGACTTTTATCTATCTATCTATCTATCTGTCTATCTGTCTATCTATCTGTCTGTCTGTCTATCTGTCTGTCTGTGTGTTAGATAGATAGATTTTTATTAATTTATTATCAGTAAAGAGAGGATCTTTGACCAGGTGTCCTGTGGGCAGGGGAAAATTCACATCATATTATACAACCTTACAAAAAAAAATTATTTTATTTTATTTATAATTAATTTATTTCCTTCACTGACTAGCATTACATGCAAACTGCACACACACAGACCCTGAGGCGATAATCGAACCCTCGACCCTGGAGGTGCGGGACTAGTCAGTACACCGCTGTGCTACCACCACCATTACTATTACTACTACTAATACAATATTCATTAGCTATGAAATCACAATTGCTTACATACAGTTTGAGTCAAAAGTCTGGACACACCTTCTAATTCAACGTGTTTTCCTTAATCAGTTATTTTCTACATTCTAGAACAGAATACTTTTGTAACACTATACAGTATGGCATTAAGTAATTAATTAACAGCAGCAACAACAGTAAGAGTCAGTTGTTAAATTAAAACATGAAGGTCAGCTGTTCTGGAGCAGTTCTTTCAAGAACAGTATTATAGTTGAGTGTGTCTGCAAAACCCATCAAGCTCCATAATGAAACTGTCTCTCATGAAGACCTTCACAGGAGAACAAGACCAAAACTGTCAGTACAAGAAGTAAATACACCCTACTGTATATGTGTCATATACATATTATTATACAATGATATGATACGTATAAATGTGTTTTATGATGAAGTGTAGTACTGTTCTTTTCAGATCCCATCTTTTTTAGAACACCATCTAGGAGTGATGCTTCTTAAGCAATATCTGATTTTCTATCAGGAAAGGCCGAATTGTTGATCAGTCTGAGTTTGGACTCCTCGAAGACACCTACAATACGAGTCAAAAGTTTGGACGCACCTTCTACTTCAATGTTTTTTTGTTTTTTTTTATGTTTCATTTTCTACATTCTAGAAAAATGACTGGAAATCTCAAAACTATGAAATAACACAAATGGCATTAAGTAATTAACCAACAACAGTAACAGTCAGTTGTTATTTTAAGACATGAAGGTCAGCTGTTCTGGAACCGTTCTTACAAGAACAATATTGCGTTTGTAAAACCCATGATGATGAAACTGTCTCTCATGAAGACCTTCCCAGGAAATCAAGACCAAAACTGACCTCTGCTGCAGAGGAGA
>JAQMYK010000003.1:1604130-1618236 GCA_030014345.1 Clarias buthupogon
TCCCGTCTCTCTGTGTTTCTCCTGGATGTGAGGACTCACCCAGCTTCACTGTCAATCAACATCTCTCATTTGATGGACTGAGGAAATCTCTCTCAGATCTGAAAAAACGATTCGAGGAAATCAGTGAGGAGGAATTCAACAAATTCTGTCCAAAAGGTTGTAACGCTCAGATTTTAAAGTTACACTAATACGGGTTCATGAATCTAACTTCCGGTATTGCGCAAGCGTAGCGGAACAAGGAAAGACGCGACACAACAGTTTAAAGCAAAACCCAAAGTGTATTAAGTGAAAAACAAACAAACAAAGGTGCACCAAAAACCAATATTTACAAAATATATACAAATAATAATGTGTGTCCAAATGACATGTGCGATTGAATGATGTAAATGTCCAAAGTCCGTGTTGTCATGGCGTGTGTATGAGGGTGAATGGAGAGATGGTTCGGTCTCACCGGTTTTAAGATGTTCAGCTCGGGAGCACGAAAACGGATAAAGAGGGGTATTGAATGGTCCAGTAAAGATAAATCCACGGGAAAATAATCCACTGGCACAACAAACAAGCTCTCTCTCTCTCACAAAATACAGCGCGCTGTCTACACATCTCTCCACCCCCTTTAAAGGCGGCGCAGGTGACCTCCCACGTCACCGCCGACCTCTCGCTACCACTGTACTTTCAGGACTACCACCGATTGTCCAGAGTAAAAGCAAAAGGCACGGCTGCCTTTCCTTTATTAGCTTATGCCGCTTTTCCTCCCCCTATAAAAAAGCCCTTTATGTGGCAGCGCTACATAGACCCCCTCCCCCAGCTTCCGGCGTCAGAGGAGAGCGTCCGTACCAGCGCTTTAGATTCACCACATTCAGTACCTTGGTTTTTTGTGGGTTACCCTGAAACCCGGTGTGAGTTTCCCCTTCATATTCTTAAGTTCAGCTGGTCCCTCCCACTTGGGCGCTAGCTTAGTAGAATTATCTTGCTGGGCAGAAGAGTGTGGGTGCGACTTTGGCCAAACCAGTTTGCCCAGGCGAAAGTGCACTGCTTTCCCTCGGGTATTGTCGTTCCTGGCATGTTTGGCTCTCCGCTGTTCCTCTTGGTGTTTTCCCTCCTCTGCGATGATTTGAAATTGATGGGTATGCTGAGTGGGTGTCCTGTTGCTCCTCCTTCACCGAGTTCCCTTGACCTTCATCTTCAGCCTCCGACATACCTCACAAGATTTTACATAACACCAGACATCCTTGCGCACACTGGGCCACCAGGCGACGTCTAGGAGCCTCAACAGTGTGTTCAGCCCTCCCCGGTGGCCTCCCTTCGGATGGTTATGGAAGTGCCGCAAGAACATCTGGGTTAAAGTCTGGGGTATCACCAGCTGGAATTTTCCTCGCTGCTTTCCTGCAACCCTGCGGTATAACGCCCCCTGGTGTCGTTCAAAGGCGATTCGAGGGTTCTCCGCCCCCCTCTGGTGCTTCCCCGTTTCCAGCTGACCTATCGACCCATCTTCTTGATGGGCCCTTACTAGCTCAGCCCGGTCCCTGATCGGGACGGCGGAACATGCTGAGGAGACTTGAGGAATGGCAGCCTCTAGTGGCAAGGCACAGTATAACAGTGAGGCGGGTGACGAGTGAGTGAGGTAGTCGGCCGTTTTATCAGATGGGTCAAAGTTGACTGGGAGAGCCAGGAACGGATGGTAAATGAAGCCCCCTGCTGTCCTCCAGCCGTACCTTCCCTGTGCGATCTCCAAGGTGGCTCCTGTGGCTCTTAAGAAGTCCAGCCCTGCTATCATAGGGAAAGCCAGATGATTATCTTTCATGATGTAGGTTTGGAGATTACAAGACTTGTCGTGCCATTGGTAGTAGATGGTTTTTTGAGTCTTTGCTTGGTGTATCTTCCCATCGGCCATGATGAACTTCTGGGGAGAATAAGCGTCGTCCCCGGCCTCCTGATTGCCCAGCGGTTGCCACAGGCTCTCTTGCTCTCCACCTTTTTCCAATAAGCTTTAGCTCCCATGCAGTCCTTCTCTACCATTGACCCCACCTTCACCAGCTGTTCCACGGTGTTCACTGTGCCTCGGAGACAGCCAGCTACTCTGGGGTTGATGTTGTTCAGCACCCTGCTCACCTGATCCGTGATATCAGGCTTCCACTTCAGACAGAGGGCCCGGTAGTCATAGGCGAAGTCCCTCAGGCGTTGGTCCGGCTGTTGTACCAGCGAACTTAACTTGTCTTCCACTTCAGTTAAGTAGTCGTCCGGTAAGAATGCGGCCAGAAATGCCTGTTTGAAAGACTCCCAATCCTTGACTTTACCTTTTTCAGCCTTCCACCAGCTCAGAGCGGGTCCTCGTAGCACTGTGCTGAGGGTTCCTATTAGCTCGGGGCTGGGCAGTGGCCTGATCTCCAGGTAGTTTTCACATTGCTCGATGAAGTTAAGCACGTCTGCTGTCTCAGAGGCATCGCCGAAGGAGGGAAACTCCAGGCGGATGGGCGGTCGAGCATAAAAGGAAGAAGTGGTTGGCGAAGCTGAGGACGTAAGCTGGGTAGAAGAAGGAGATGGAACTCCAGGAGGAACGTCATAGGTTATGTGACTTTTTTGATGTTGTACCCTTTCCGAAGCTGTAGTGATTGGCTTACTGGGTGTATGTAGAACAGGAGAGTGTGATGAACCCTAACCCTAACCCAGGACCTTCTGCGTGTAAAGCAGACATGATAACCACTACACTATGGAACCACATGATTTAGTGTATGTTACAATTCTGTTTATCCTGTGGCCAATGGTGATAATCCAAAATATCTGGTATTTACCAATTATGAGCAAGGTAACGTAAGATCTGGGCAAATGTTTAGACTTTAAAATACACAACCAAGACAACAGTCCTTCATAAAGAAACAAGAATTTATTGAACTACTCTACAATACATGAAACAATGCTACTTAAACACACGCACACAGACACACCAACTGTTCGGAGCATGAAAGTTAATGGAGTTTTGAGGAAGTCTCCAAATTTCTAGTACTGGTTACTAGATCTGAGAAAGTCACAGCCTTGGGTTTAATCTTACTGATTAGTTTTGGATCGCACCCCAATTTTCAGCAAGGTATGAAGCTTTGTTTGTTTACTTGCGTTACGTTTCGGTTTCCTTGGTGGTTCGCTTCTGGGGAGGGAATCACAGTGTTGCTGATTGGTTGGTGCGCTGTTGTTGAGATGACGTCTTTCTGGAACATCTTCTGAGGGTTACTTCGCTGCAAGACTTTGGAGTTCTGGCACAAAGTTTGTTGAGAGTTCTTGAAGAGGAGATGACTTGGTCGCTTGGTGGTGCAGCAGCAACGAACAACGGCAAAAGGGCAAATGATGGACCTATTCCGACCTTAAAGTTTTGACCCTGCAGAGTTGGTCTGTCCCACGGGTGGTTGTGCCATTCAGATTGTTGTTGCAGGGCTTAGACACGCCCCGCATGGTTCCATTTTCGTGCATACATTAGTTTGATGTTTTGTCTGTCACGTGGAGAACATCCTGCTGAAGTTTTTAATACTTTTATAAAGTGTATTTGCAAGAGACCTGTTTATACTATTTACTTTCCACTCACACCAATATTCTTTGCATAAAATAAGCTTTCATTCAATACCAAAACTCCCATATCTTGCATATTCATTACTACCTTCATTTATAGAAAGGGGTAAGCATATATATACGAATATCATGTAGCATACATGCGCTTCTTGTTTTGATGCCGAGCATCATGTAATCACAACTAAGCCAAAGGTTTTTCTCTCTCTTCTCTCACTGGTATAATCAACATCCATGTAAGCGTGTACTGTTTACTATAACTGTTTACGCACACTATGACCGTGTGTGTGCACAGAAAAAAAAATTGTGTTTGTATGCGCGTGTGTACAGCAGATGTGTACTGTTTATTATAACACACGTGTGTGCGCGCATGTAAAACAAAAGAAAATCTCATTAGAGAGGTTAAAGATCCATTTTCTCTCTCGCCGATCATTGGACACTGTGCCCCTTCACACACACACCCCTCCTCCTCTTGCCTTCACACACACACACACACACACACACACATTAGTGATGGGTCGTTCATGAACGATTTGCTCTTTTTGAACGAATCTTTAACGTGACTTAGAAGAAGGAGTAGTCTCGGATAGTAATTCGTTCATTTTCTACTGGGTGCACATGCGCAAAGCATCACAAAACCTACGTAGGTTATGTACAGGAAACAGAATTGAAGGATTCTTTCTCAACTCTTCTACTCCGAGTCGTTCGTTCTTTAGTCACGTGACTCCCATAGATGCTATGCGGTGCAATAGATTCAAAAGAACGAACGATTCGTTCATTTTGATGAAGAAGATTCAAAGAACCGAGTCACTAAAATGATTCAAACTTCTCATCACTAACACACACACACACTCTCTCTCTCTCTAATGGAGGCACTGCCCTGTCGCGATTCTTTCCAAAGGACAAATGCAGTTAAATTTGTTTTATTTTTACTTTACAGCAGTGATTCCGTTAGTGTGCGATCACACGAGTGTCATTAGCGATGTTCCTTGTTAATTTTTTTTCCAATTTTTAAAGTCTTTCCATTAGTGTGTGTGTGTGTGTGTGTGAAACTCTAATAAGACAGGATTATTATTATTAAGACAGTTATTTTTACTTTTTTTAAAGGTAAAGTGCAGGTTAATTTGTTTTATTTTTACTTTATATTTTCTATTAATTATTTTTATGTATTTATTTTTTGGGGGCTGTAGAACGAATTATTTGGGTTTCCATTATTTCTTAAGGGAAAATTTGCTTTGATTTACGAGTGTTTTGGAATACGAGCCTGTTTGTAATCCAAGGTGCCACTTTATATATAATTTTGCCCTACTGGCACACTTTAAATAATTGTCTTTGGATAGGAAATTATAGTCTCTTTGTTCCTGAGCAAAGAAGACAAAAGGCGGGAGTACACCCATGTCCTGCGGTCAATTAGAGTGTCCGCGGTGTGACTTGGTGGATCCCCCCAACTCAGAGTGAAGTTGAAAAACCTGTTGTTTTGTTTATCGGATTGCCGATTCACACCGCAGCGGACTTCCTTTCCCTGATTGGGTTAAGTTTCCCGCTGCTTCATATCACAGACGCTGCGTTGTGTAAATTACATCAAGAAAAATGTACTCGAAAAATATTAAATTAATCATCAAACGCCTTAATGAGGCTACAGAGCTTCACCTGGGAAAAGTTTGGTTGTTCTCATGTTTAAGGGTTTGTGGTGTCGCTGCACAGTGTTAGGACATTACTGACCAATAACTTACTGAAGCTCTAAATCCAGTCCTTCTCCATGGAGACGTGTCTGACTGAGAGCAGTGAGGAATCACATTCTTTATCTTTATGCTTTAAACTGTTTTTCTCTCTACATTCTTTGTCTCCACAGCTGCAGCAGCTTGCGTGATTTTACTCTCAGAACTGAAGAGCAGAGAAGATTTAATGCAATGTAGGTGTAACACACACACACACACACACACACACACACGTGTATGAACATACAGTATCTGTATTTCTAAATCTGATTCGTTTTTGCCTAATGATTGATTTATAATATAATTTTTTTTCATACACAGCAGCACTAGGCAGGTGCTTCACACACTTGTTGCAGATTCTGTGATTCATTACCATTTAAATTCTAAAACTTGTATTGTTTTAGATTTCTGTTATCTGACTCTGGATCCCAACACAGCACATCATCAAGTAATTCTGTCTGAGAAGAACAGATCAGTGACATGCAGTGAGACAGAACAGCGATACTCTGATCATCCAGAGAGATTTGACTCCAGGATGCAGGTGTTGTGTCAGGAGAAGGTGTGTAGGCGCTGTTACTGGGAGGTGGAGTGGAGCGGTTATGCTGTGGACATATCTGTCTCATATAAAGAGATCAGTAGGAAAGGACAGGGTGATGAGTGTGGGTTTGGACTGAACAGTCAGTCCTGGAGTCTGGCATGTTCTTACTACGCTGTCTCTTTCTGGCACAACAACATTCAAACTAAGCTTCAAGGTCCAGTATCCTCGAAGATAGGAGTGTATGTGGATCACAGTGCAGGAACTCTGTCCTTCTACAGCGTCTCTGACACGATGAGTCTCCTCCACAGAGTCCACACCACATTCACTCAGCCTCTGTACGCTGGGTTCTGGATAAGGGGTTATAACTCAACTTTGAGGTTATGTGATGCAATGAAAAAATGAAATATTGGTAAAAATAAAAAATTATAACTGAACTGAAAGATTATTTTCCTTGTGAACTACAATGGGACTTTGGTGAAATGGTACAGAATAATTTTTTAAGAGTGCATTTGTTCAGTTGTTTATTATTAGATTATTTTTACATAAAATGTCTTAATGTAGATGTAGAAAAATGTTAAGGAGGCTAAATAACTCTTAGGAGATGCATTAAACTGAATGTACAATGTCTGGTCTGTTTTTACTTTGGCAAAGTGTGCCACAGGATTTGGATTTAGGCACATTGCTATTTTCACATTTTGCAACATAACTCATACGCATGGTATTAGTTTCCACTGTTATGCTGATGACACACAGCTATATGTCTCAGCAAACCCAGATGAGAAAAACCAATAATAAATAAAGTTGAGGAATGTGTGAAGGACATTATAATTAGTCCTGCCGGAGTCCCTGCTTGCACTCTGCACTAAATATACATTCACCTTATACATTAGTGACTGTCACTATACCTAACTGTTATCTCTCTTTTTTCTTCTCTCTCTCTCTCTCTCTCTCTCTCTCTCTTTTTCTCTCCCTTCCCCTGTTTGTTTCTGTTGATCTACACATGGTGCCCCTGAGCTACCAGTGATCAACACCCCCCTGTGCCCTCTGGACCTGTCTCACTCCTCCTGGTGCCCCACCATCCTGGTTAGAGATCTCCTCACATGGAAGCCCGTTTGGTCTGCTTGAAATGTGTGTCTTGCCTGGGGATGGTTCCACTTTACCTTGAAGACGGAATTTGGAAAAATAATAATAATTGGAAAAAATGGGATATGCTAAAAAAAAAAAAAATAATTGGTAAAAAATTATATTAGATATTGCAACAGAGCAGTGTTTCCATTAGAGAGAGTGTCTGTGTGTGTGTGTGTGTGTGTGTGTGTGTGTGTGTGTGTAAAGGCGAGAGGAGGAGAGAAGGGGCACAGTGTCTAATGACGCGCGCACACACACTAACGGAATCAGTGCAGTCTGACAGAGAGAGAGAGAAAATGGATCTTTAATCTCTCTAATGACACTTGTTTTTGCTATACACGCGTGCAAACGTGTGTTATAATAAACAGTACATGCGCATGAGAAAAGACGACTTTCACACACATGTATACAAACGCAAAATAAAATATGTTTTAAGCACACACGTGGTCAGAGTGTTATAGTAAACAGTACACGCGTGCACAGTATTGATTATCCCAGTAAGCGCACTAAGACCCAGCAGGGGAGACGATTATCCACAATTCCGCAGTGCAAGAGGGCGAAAAACCTCTGGCTCAGTTGTGATCACGTGACGCTCAGCATCAAAACAAGAAGTGCATGCGTGTTACATGATACTCGGAACTCGTAAATCAAGACTCGCTTAAATTCAAGTCAAAAGGTATTAAATATTTTTGCTCGTCTTGTGGAACACTCGCAAACCGCGTTACTCGCAATTCGAGGTTCCACTGTAATTTTTTCAATTATTATAATTTTTTTCCTTATTATTATTTTTTGGGCCTATCTCAAAAGCTCAACAATGGCAGCTTGCCAATACTGTGGCTTGAACCCCAAATCTAGTCCGTAATCCATTGAATTTGGATTCAATCCGATGAATTTGGATCCATTGAACCGTTTGATGCACCACTGTTCCTAGGTAGTTCAAACGGTTAATTCATTGGGTTACTGACTAAAAAAAAAAAAAAATAAACACACACGCAAAATAATGATCTGCATGTTCTCAAGTGAGGAACTATACCTCACTTGAGAACATACAGAGTAGTCACCATTTAAATCTACAAATTTATAACAATCAGTCAAATAAAATCTGAGCAAAGAGAGGCTAGTTCCCTTAATTGCTACTACATTTTCTAATCTATGATCAATGGTTTTAAAAGCTACACTCATGTGAGGAGGAATTCAACAAAATCCATCCACAAGGTAAAGAAGTAAATAGAAATGGAAAGTTTGGACTGAGTAATCCGATTGGATGGGAGGCTTACCATAAGTGGTGATAATAGATGGTAACAGCACTGGGACCATTCCACTCCAGGGAAGGGAAAACATCCATCCATTTGTGTAGGGTCATGGAGAGCATGGTGCACCTCAAGCCTAACCCAGGGACCTTAGTGCACACGGTGTAGTACACCCTGGACAAGGTGACAACCAATCACCGGGCATAAGCACACAAACATACATACACTATTAGTGCAATTAGAAAAAGCCTGAGAACCTAGACGAAACCCATCAAGCAGTGGGAGACCATATAAACTTCACCAACAGACCAGAGACCTAGGGGTGTGAGGGAACAGTTGTAACTAATAAGCCACCATGTCAGTAGGAGGATATCAGTGGTTTTGAATTTACTTCTTCAATGTTTTTTCTGGGTAAAAACACAATAAAAATCATCTGATTATAGCTGGTCTTAGTATTAGGCAAATACATCCTGAGACAAACGACAACATATAACCTTTTTTCATCATTACATTATTTATTTACCAAAATAAAAAATAAAAAAACATGGGCAATACTAAGTTCCCCGTAACTGCTTCCACAGGATGTTAGAGGGTAAGTTGCAGCCAGGTGCTGCTGATCATCAGCGCTTGATTAACTGATCATCAGCAGGTGTGCAGTCCTCTATAAAAGCAGGAGTTTTGGCAGTTTGCTGCAGTTGGAGCGTTCAGGTGAGTGTTAACACAAATCCAAGAGGGAAAGATATGACCATCATATCACAGTCCTCCATGCGCATCAACCTGGAAAGGGGTATAAAACCGTTTCCAAACAATTTGGAGTTCAACATTCCATACAGTGAGAAAGATAATCTACAAGTGGAAAGCATTTAAGACACCTGTCAATCTTTCCAGGAGTGGACGTCCCGGTACTTTCACCACAAGGCCAGGCTGTGCAAATACTCAGAGAAATAAAGAAAAAACCACAAGAGATACATCTCAGACCCTACAGGCCTCACTGAGCATGTTAAATATTAAAGTCCATGACAGCACAATTAAGATAAGACTGAACAAGAACGGTTTGCTTGGAAGGGTTGCGAGGGGAAAGCCTTTTCTTTCTAAAAGGAACTTGACAGCTGAGGTTCACACATCTGCATCTGAAGCCACAAGGCTTCTGGAACAACGTCCTTTGGACAGATGAGACCAAAGTGGATTTGTTTGGTATTAATGCCCAGCGCCATGTTTGGCAAAAACCAAACAGCCTAAACACGTAATAAAAATCATCTGATTGTAGTGGGTCTAGGCCCTGCGATGTATTGGCACCCTGTCCAGGGTGTACCCTGCCTCGTGCCCAAAGTCTCCTGGGATAGGCTCCAGGTCCCTGTGACCCTGAATACAGGATAAAGTGTTATAGAAGATGAGTGAGTGAGTGTAGTGGGTCTGGGTGAAAAATAATACTTGTTGTTGTTCCTCTCAGATAAATGGAGTTTTCTTCTTCCCTGCATATTCCAAGATGATGATGCCAGGATAAAAAAATTGTGAGCGTTCTAGGGAGAATGAGACATCAATACTAAAAACCTCTATGATCAGATGATTTTTATTATGTTTTACACAAAAAAGTAAAAGAGGGTGTAGTACTGTACCTGTACACAACCTGTCTCAGCGTGGATTGGTGCAGTACAAACTACACCTTTACAGACAACAACTCAATTTCTGATTTCATTGATTGAACACTCCTGATTGATTGAATTCACTGTCAAATTAAGACACAGATGTTACAGAACATCTTCCTGAATAAATAAATGACTAAGTACATATTTCTGTCTCTTTTGTCTGAACGGTTTTTCTTCCTCTACTTTGGGACACAACCATAATGAGCAGCAGAAGAAGGACAGAAACACAGACACTCACGCATATTACAAATCCTGTGATGAACATCTAACCTGTGAACTTTTTTATTGCTTTAGATTACACCTCCAGGGTCTTCAGGGTTCAATTCCCATCTCTGCGTGCATGGAGTTTGCTTGGTGGGTTTCCTTCCCCAGTCCAAAGACATGCATGTTTGGCTAATTGCCGTTCCCAAATTGCCCATAGCGTGATTGTGTGTGTGTGGCCTGTGATGGATTGTACACCCTGTCCAGGGTCTACCCCACCTCGTGCTGCCGGTGGTGGAGACGCATCCAATATATTGGAAAATGCATTTATTTAACCATTTTCCAAGTCCAGTTGACATACAGTGCACTTTAAACCAAAGTCTCCTTTCTCACTGTGGGAAATAAAAAAAATAATACTTATTTTAAAATCTATACTGATAAAACGTGTTAAGTAGTAAAAATCTAGAACAGTGAATATAATATTGAATATGTGTAATATATCATAAAGTGAGCTGTAGTAGTACAGTGATATACACTGATCAGATCACTTAAATGTTTGAGGAAACACAACAGCAGTTAAACTCATGACTATGTTTAATAGTGAAAGTAAAAGCATTTCCAAATGCACAGTGTGAAGAGAACTCAAAGGACTGGAACTAAACAGCTGTGTAGCCTTAAGAAAACCACTTCATTGAATGTATCGGAATAAAAGGCTTCAGTTTGCTAGGGAGCGATGGAAAAACTAAGACTAAGACACGACTTAGGAGCGATGGAAAAAGGTCATGTGACCTGATGAGTCCAGACTGATCCTATTCCAGAGTGATGGGCGTGTCAGTGTAAGAAGTGAAGGACATGAAGCGATGCTCCATCAGGCATAGTGTCCACTGTCCAAGTCCTCTGGAGACAGTGTTATGATCTGGGGTTGATCAGTTACTCAGGTCTAGACTCAGCAATAGTCAGTTATGGGGCAATAAAATTAAGTCAGCTGACCACCTGAATGTACTGAATCACCAGAGTATCACATCTATGGAGGGTTTCATCCCCTGCATATTCCAGGAAGATAATCCGAGGATAAAAAATTACGAGTGGTTCAGGGAGCATAAGATATCATTTTAATATTGCAGGTTTAAAAAAAAATAGGTCTCTGGAGTTCCCCAAACGACTGACTTCCAAACTAGTGGTGAACCAGGGAAAAGAGGCTGACTGAGAGCACACACTGATCGTCCAGCTCTCTCGACTCGCCTGCTCAGGGAGGTTCTGGAGCTTACCCCCTGCTGTAAAAACCGAGTTATCCCAGGTGTTACATTTTAAAACATTAATAGTTCCAGAAGTCTGCATGAATCACATTAAACTTTACATCGGCCTTCGGTCATCCTTGATTGACATGAGTCTTGGCCCTTATCTTGTTGAATAACTTCTTGCTAATTTTTTTATTCTTCTTATCTTCGTCTTTGTCTGTTTCTCAGACTGCAGCTCAAAACATAACATTTCCGCCTTGACCATCTATCTTCATGTTTTTTTTTTTTATAATAATCATACACAAATCAAGGTGCGTGAGTCTCAAAAAAATCTCATAACTTTCTCATATTTTTACGAGCTTTTACATTGACTTTGCACTATTAAAAAAAATTACACGTCCAGGAGGAATGATCTTTAGCTGCTATAATCTTAGTTTTAATAATTTTTACGATAGAGGGATCTGTACATCTGCAGATTTGCACAAGACACTACACAGAAACGCATAAGGAAACAGACAGCTTTATGATAAATTGTTCACACGCGTGATGTGCTACATTTAAAAAATAAGCGAGTAAGGAATGTCAGAAAATTACTGGACATGTGATACATAATTACAAGCAAGACATTAAATAAAATAATAATGATAAAAATGCTATGAGAAATAAGCAGATAAATGAGCTTTAATCCTTTTCTAATTTTTTTAGTTCAATGCAACATACAAGTTCAGTGGCACTGCAGTAGGGGGGGGGTCGGGCAGTAGTTCAGTGGTGGCTCAATCGGTTAAGTCTGTTGGTTATTGATTATAATGGCTGGGGGGGGGGAGGGATTGAGCCCCAGCACGACCAATTTGCCACAGTAGAACTCTTGAGCAAGGCCCATAACCCTATGTCCTCCAGGGGGCGCTGTATCCTGGCTGACTCTGCACTCTGACACCAGCTTCCTAACTGGAATCATTTCACTGTGCTGTAACGTACATGTGACAAATAACTGAATCTTAATAATATCAAGTTCCTTCCATTTAGATAAACATTTTCCCAGAACACTCATCACTCCTGTACCCTGCTGTATAAATAAATCTATAAAAGCTGTACATAAACACACTGTTCTGTTTCCAGGCCTCGGAAAAACAGCATCATGTTTCCGTCATTACCGCTGAACAGGATTCTGAACAACATCAACGTCATGGCGAGTTAAATTAACAAACGACATGAGAGGCTTAACGGAGCATCATAAAACACTACAGATCTACAGCACTGTACAATGTGTGTGTGTGTGTGTGTAAAGTGTGTGTTTTATGTGAGCAGGTCTGTCTGTAGGCTGATTCTCTGCAGGACCTCATCCGGCATGCAGAAGACCGGATTCACCGCTTTAATCTGTTCATCACCCAGTAGAGAGAGACCGGCTACACCGAACAGGGTGTGGAATGGGTCCACCTGTATACACACACACACACAGCAAAACCTTTTAA
This sequence comes from Clarias buthupogon, assembly GCA_030014345.1. Lineage (NCBI taxonomy): Eukaryota > Metazoa > Chordata > Actinopteri > Siluriformes > Clariidae > Clarias > Clarias buthupogon. The sequence goes on from JAQMYK010000003.1 coordinate 1,616,868, forward strand.
CTATTTATTCATTTACCATTAATTTTAATAACTTATATAAGACAATTCAGAAGATATCCAGTAGGGGGCGATTGTGTAACATGATTACCGCAAATTAGCTCTTTTCCAGTTTTTACTGGATGAAGAACTTATTGTGTTGTTGGCAGTTTGTTAGCATGTTAGCAGACCTGTACACCGTGATACACGTCCTATCTCATGTGTATACAGTTTTAGGACGTTTACCATGTCCCCGGGTCGGTCGGCGAATCCCCCGGTCTCCTCGTCCTGACACGCCAGGATAAACGTCCTCAGCTTGGCTTTATCGATCCAGTGAATCCTGCCGATGATCTTCAGCGCAGCGAGAACCCACCAGGAGTAACACACATCCGGCAGCTGACAATACACACACAAAATTTAGTAATCGCTTATGATTATTAATGTTTTACCTCATAATTAAGTCATATTTTTATTGTCAGAGAAGTGGGTCAGAAACACGTTTCCTCCAGTGTTACAGACTCTGATCGCTCATTCCCTACGCACAGCACTCTGTGCTCTTTACATTTTATGGAGTTTTGTGGGCGTGGCTACATGGTAATTAGCTGCGTCAAGAACACACATGATTAACACACCCGAGTACGTTCACACGATGTAAAGGTTATTAACACAACGTTAACACACCTTGCTCAGTCAGACTCGGACTGGACTCGGGCAGTTCAGTGTGTAATTGTAGGTGGTGAAGTAATAAAGGTGTGTGTGTGTGTGTGTGTCGTACCTTCTCGGGTCGGCCGTTCAGGCCTCCAGACGGGAGCTGTCTCTCACACAGCCACCACCCCAGCAGATCAGCGTTCACTCGGTGGAGCTGCCCAGTGATGGAGAGGAAACCTGTACAACAGTAAATCTAAACACACGCACACGAAAAAGGAAGGCATGAGTAAGTGTGAGTGGACGTTCTCATAGTAACTGTTTAGTCAGGATGTGTGTGTATGTGTGTGTGTTCGGACCTGTCCAGCGTGAGACTCCGAGCCGGGTCTGCAGCCGAATCCTCCATCAAAGTTCATGCAGGACAAAACAAACTGCACCGCTTTATCCACATCCACTGCATCCAACCTGCCCTGAAAAACACACACACACACACACTTAAACTTCTTCTCTTGGCTTGTGCATGTTGTATCATTCAGTGATTAGACCTGAACACTTTACTGAGTTCCTGATGAAGCATAAAAACTCCACAAATATAAAAGTTAAAGCTGCGACTCCGCTGAGACCAACAGGGTTGAACGACCATCAACCATCTGACTCTCAGTGGATTGTTTTGCAGCAGCGAGAGTCCTCACTAGAACCAGAAGATATGAGCACATCACACCTATCTTATCTTCACTTCATTGGCTCC
>JAQMYK010000003.1:2070467-2085152 GCA_030014345.1 Clarias buthupogon
TGTGTGTCGGCGTGTTTGTGGCATAAATGCAGGAGGCGAGCTGGCGGTTCAATAATAATGTTTATTTAAGTAAAACATACAAAACAAAACATAAGCTCTTTCTGAGAGCCCCTAGAACTCTTTATATACTTATAAACTCAAATACTTAAATAAACTAACACCAACACAACCTTTACGACGATTAATGCAACACAACCATGTTTAACATAAACAGACTATTTATACTCTTCTTAATTATCTTTCCTCGGTTCAGGTGAATGCTTACGTCACCTGGCCGAGGTGCAGTCTGGGAACTGAAATGTTAACCTTTGAACGAAACAAAACCAAACTACAAATAATAAGTCTTTAATGAGTCTTTGGCGCAGTGGCGCCCTCTAGGGGTTAACCCTTACATACATGCACAAACACTCTGATCTACAACCATCTCACCATTTGTTCATACCTACCTATCTGATCTTCTCTTTTTGCACTATATTGCACAATATTTATTTTCTTGCAATTTTTTGCACAAAGTATTTTTCAATCATTGCTGCTACTTCAGGAATGTCAAATGTTTACTGTTTCTCCTCCCACTACCTCAACTCATACCTCATTACTTCAAAAGTATTAAAATGTGTTACGTTGTTGTGTTTGTCACTCTGTAGTTCTTTGTTTGCACATTTGCACGTGCACTTTGTTGTCTGTTGTTGTCTCTTTTTTGTATAGAAGTTTTTTTAAACTTTTTTTTTAAATATAAATGTAAATCTGTCATATCTGAGCTAGTCAGCTAATTAGGTCTCTTAGTTAGCTAGCTGGTTCCGGTAGAGTTGTGTTTTTAATTTATGTCGTTGCATGTATGTAGCACCTTGGTCCTGGAGGAACGTTGTTTCGTTTCACTGTGTACTGAACTCTATATGGTTGGAATGACAATAAAAGCCTACTTGACTTGACTTGACTACCATGATTCCATACTTCCGTGATTCCATGAATCCCCTTAATATGTGATACTGACACTTTTTTTTCACCAGCAGATTGGAGCATTGGATAAGTAATGAGACTGTTGACTAAATGTTTTTCAGTTTTTTATTGTAAATGTGCAACTTCAAACTGTAGTAATAATTCTGTATTTTATTAAACCATGAAAATTACCCTCTTACGTCTCTTTTTTTGTTTTGTTTTTAACCTACAGTGACTCTAATATGCCATAGTAAGTTCCTGCTTCCTTCTTATTTCTGTTAGATGAACTTTATGACTGTGATGAAGAAACAAATGTTTGCTTGTTTACCTTGTAGATAGATTTTGTTGATTTCCTTCTCACAGTTTTTCTTGACTTGTTTTTTCAGATCTGAGAGAGATTTCCTCACTCCATCAAATGTGTGATGTAGATTAACAGTGTACAGTGAGTCCTCACATCCAGGAGAATGACAGAGAGATGGGAAACTCTACAGAGAGGAAACACATCATAGAGAAGGAGAAAAGTGTAGGAGAGGAACGAATGAATCTCAGACTGAATCAGACCAAAGACACACTTGTGAGACTCAGACAGGAACATTTATACATGGTGCTCCTGAATTGCCTAGCGATCCCAGCCTCTTCTGACCTTCAGACTTGTCTGACTTATCCTGGTGTCTAGCTTCTGATTGGTAGTTCTCATTGCAAGGAGGTGGTCTGCTTCGGATGCATGTGGTGACTGTAGTTGGACTTACTTGCCCATGTAGACTGAGCTAGTGCTGGCAGTTTTTCTCTGATCGCTTGTGACTGCAGTTGTCCAATAGTTTAGGAGTTTGTGAATAGTTTGTGAAATTCCAATTGTGAAATTTTGTACCTGAGTTTACTTGCGTTACTTGTAGTCTATTTTAATTACGTGTTGTTTTGTGTGGTTTTATGTAGCACCATGAAATTGCTAACACACCCTCCTCCTATGATCCATCAGACATGATCTCCCTTGCCATCAACACTGTAAATCTATTCATTCGGTCTTCCAACGATCACAGATCTGTAATGATTCTGTGAGTATCATGATTTTATAAATATCTTGATTCTACATGTTTTTTTTTTTTACATTTGATTACTAAATGTAAACAAACTTAGCAAATAATCCGCTCCAACCTGTGCTGCAGGTTTGAATAGTTTAGAGATTATTGCCTGTAGGATTATTGAGGAACTACATTCTACCGCCTCAAATGCAAACACAGGATGTAGATGAAAAACTATTTCAGAATTGTGATACATAATTCCATCATCTCTTATAGACACGCAAATGTAGCAGGAAAGTATGTACATTTGTTTAAAGTTCACTGATTATGGTTCTAACGCATTTATTTAACTCTTCCTTTCCATTACCACTTTCACTGTTAATAACCAAAAATTTACTTCACAGTCTTTTCATGAAAATTTACAATGTTATTTTGTGTCTTATAACCAACTAAAACACCTTAAAGAGTTAATTAGTTAATCAGCTGAATACTCTAATGAGAGTATCATAAAGTTTTATGATCGACTCTAAAAATCATCCACGTTCTCACCTGTTTTTTATTTCTTTCTGCTCGAGTTGAAACAGTGTCATGGCCTTTATGTTCATCCATCGTACACAAGTAACAGATGAAGCTTCGGTCAGTACGACAGTAGATCTCCATCAGTTTGTCATGCTGAGAGCAGATCTTCTCCTGGAGCTCTGCACAGGCTTCCACTAACTTGTGCTTCTTAAAGGCAGGAGACTGATAGTGAGGTTCAAGATGATCTTCACAATAGAAGGTCTGACACACCAGACAGAAATTAATGGCTTTGCGTTTTCTCCCGATGCAGGAATCACACTCCACATCTCCAGGTCCAACGTAACAGTGAACAGGAGAAACAGCTTGGAGTTCAGACTCCTTTCGTTTCTCCACCGTTTCAGACAGCATGTTGTTCCTACAGTATGTAGAAACAGGCCTTGGGGTGAAAGTCTCTCTACACTGGGGGCAGCTGTAGACTTACATCCTGCTGTTCCCAGAAGCCATTAAAACATACTGATGAGATACTCGTTTCTGTAATTTTCACAGACACTCACTCAGAATGCAAACATGAGTTAAGTTTCGTTTTCTTGGAAAAGAGCTTTCTGTTTTTTCTTTTTCTGTTTAGCAGCTTTGTAAAGGTATAAATGAACAAAACATGTTAATACAAGTTAGAGCAAAAAAGAGACAGTGTGGAACAGACAAAGTGGAAGTGAAAATATTTCATTACTACAAGTAGATACATTGAAAGAATGTTTTATAGAATGTTACATGGAGCTAGCACAGCATGCATTATTGTATCAACCACTAGGGGGCAGTAAAATAGTATCAAGTCAACCACATGAATAAGGAGGCCAGTGTGTGAATTTAAGCAATAAAAAATAACTTCTATTTTACAGTTTTAAAAAGTACAGAGCTATATTTACTTCTGTACATTTTCATAAAAACCCTTAATAAATGACAACAAAATTTTCCCTTATTTACTCATTTAATAGATTAAAATAGCTGATTGATTACAACAATGCTCCAATACTTTTTACTGTGGGGAAAATTAGTTTTCTTTAAAACTAGCATCATATTCATCGACTAGAATATTTCTAGTGTGTGAGTTTTTAATAAAGAACATTGTAACACTATTTATTTCTATCTAAGTTACTAGATTTCAACAATGAATAGTAAATATTTAACTGATTTCCCAACAACACAGTTATCCTGTCAGGTTAGCGTGTGTCAGGGTTAGTTATCTGTTGTACTGTGTACATATCCAGCTCTTCACTATTTCTACAGCATTGTCCTTTTAGAAGATATACTCAAATGTTTACTAAAATTAGAGGGGTGCACTTACTTTTGTGAGTGGGTGTACATAAAAGATTTTCTTTGAGTTTTGTTTAAAAATAAGAAAGAAAGAAATAAACCACTGCATGAAATCAATAATAAAAAGATAAATATTTAATTAATGAGCTTACCCCTTTAATTGGCTAAACTTACTGGACAGAGTGAAAATGAATCCTCTTGATATTTGTTGCCAAGTAACATGGAGGAACAGACCTGTACCTTGATTTGTGTGGGTTTTATCTGAAATATAGGCAATTATTTTGAAAAAGCATATGTAACAGAATGGATGATTTCCTTTTTTTTTTTTTTTTTGAAGTTAGATGAATAAAAGAAAAAGGAAAAAAAAACTAAATTTGTAAAATCATTATATTAGAAATTTTAGAAAACATGACCATCAACATGAAGATAAATAGGGAGGGAAAAAATCATTTAAAAACTATACAATTATTAATCTCTGGCCGTCCAATCATAAAACTAATTTTCTATTTACTAATCCAATTTGATTGGATGGAATACATAGAATGGGCGTGGCTTTAGGCTAAGAGTTTATAAATTTAGAGACAGCCTCCTCTAATCAGCACTTTGTTTTATACTGGGAGAAGAGAGCAGTTGGGTTAAACTGGGGTTAATTTAAAAAAAAAAAAAAAAGGATCTTAACGGGGTATAACAAAAAGACTGTGCAGTATTTAGTAAGTCTTAATAGTTTTTAACTAATGTAGTAGTTTTAAGAAATGTGTGTTAAATTAACAGAGCAGTAAATTGGGTTTAATTGATAGCAGTATTAATTTACTAATTAAGGAATTAGTAAATTAGTTTTTCTTAATAGTTTATTAAATAATTAAATGTTGCATTCTTCTATCTACCATCATACTTCTACTTGCTTCTTTAATTGTTTTTTGTTTTTGCTTATTTACAATTCCATTAAAAGTTTATTTCTGAAGTGTCTTAAAGCTTTTCTTCTGTTCTTCAGCCAGTTCACATTAGCTCATGGACTTTAGGAGGAGAAACAAGAAGAAAAAGAGATGCAGAGCCACAGAGGGCTTCAGCAGGAGGTTTGAAGGCAAGATGAGTTTATTTCAGCTCTGGTTGGCGTTGAGGTAATTACACTGTGCAAGCAGCAGAGGGCGCCTGCAAACCTACAAGTCATCCTTTTAATACTTAATATCAAATAAATAAGCAAAAATAGATCGATTTGAATAAATTCAAACTGTTTAAATTATTAAATTGTATTTTGGTTAAAAGTGATTATTAAAAAAGTACTATATTACATAATTTTATAATGTTATATATTTTATATTGTATTATGCAAAATTAGATTTTATATATATATAAAATCTAACTTTGCATAATACAATATAGCAAAATTTATAAGTATATAAGTATTTTAGTCCATCAACGTGCCTGTCGGGAACTTCTGACAACAAACACTCCCCACCCTGGAGATTTATCCGTAGTTTCTATGGCAGTAACTTAAGGGGTCAGTTTGTTGGCTCGACACCTAATTGTCATTCACACACTATGGGCAACATGGGAACGCAACTTACCCTAATTAGCATGTCTTCGGACTGTGGGAGGAATCCCAAAAAGCACAGGAAGAACATGCACCTTCATGCACTCAGATCCTAAGCGGGATTCGAACCTGAGCCCTGGAGGTTTCAAGGTGACTGTGTTAACCACTAAGCCACCATGCAGCCGTTATGATATTTACAGTATAGTTATTTGTTATAAGTATTGCACTTGTACCAAAGTCCTCTTCATGTTTTCTCCCTGAACTCTTCAGATGTTTACAGACTCCAGGATGAGGTTTTGGGAGAAGGAGCGTACGCGGTTGTGCAGACCTGCATCAGCCTGAGCACGAGGAAGGAGTATGCAGTGAAGGTGAGCGTGCAGTGTTACTGTGTCTGATGACCATTAGGCAAAAGTTTTATCAAGTTATCAAGCTCGCAAATATTATCAGTGATCAGCATTAATTTGACCAAACAATATAACAGTTAGGCAAAATGTAAAAACAGAAGTAACCAACATCGTACTGAGGTGTACGTTTGTGCACCCTATCTATTAGGAATATCTTTTTATTCATTATTTACTTCTGTCTTTTATCATTATAATTAAAATACTGTAATATAAATTGAAATTGTGGTGATTGTAGAAATTTTAGAAAGTTATGAAGTTTTACATTGTTAATGAAGTATATTTTTAAAAACAGTAAATTCAGTAAAAGAATAATTAAAAAAAAATTGTCCATCCAAAGAATGCACTTTTGTCCATCTATGATTTAAGGGGATGCAAACTTTTACTCTTGAGTTTAATGGTAAATAGTAAAGCCTTACATTATTTAGTTTTAGTTTTTTTTTTTGTATGTTTGTTTTTTCAGGTGAAAGTGGAATGATTAATGATTAAAAGAAAAGATTACTTTGTAAATTGTGTGTGTCTCTGTATTCTGTAGATTATTGAGAAGAGGCCAGGACTAAGGCGCAGTCGTGTGTTTAGAGAGGTTGAGATTCTCCATCAGTGCCAAGGCCACAGGTACGGAAAGCCTACAGGCTCAAGTCACGCACTAGAATTACTAGCCTATAATTTTTTCTGTTTTATTTTGGACAACAGCACTGTTTAATTCTACAATCTGATTGGTTGCAAGGTGTTTATTTAGCAGCGTGGGTTTATATTAATGTGCTTGTTTCCATAGCAACAGCTCATTCAGATGTAATAGTTTATATGATCGAGTTTCCTATAAGTAGATTATTTTGAACTCATGGAAGGAGTCTCCAGTGTCAGTGCTTCATCTTCAAGAGAAAGGAGTAATGGTTTCTCAGGAACATGACCAACTAGTGTGTGTTTTTTTTTTTTTTTTTTTTTTTAATAAAGCTTGTAAGTGAGCGGCTATTTAGCGCTTGTTTTTATTCTTTCCTGATCCATCAGCTGTGGTTTTGTATGAATCCCTTTCTGTCCCTGCAGAAACATTCTGGAGCTGTTGGAGTTTTTTGAAGAAGACGACAGATTCTACTTGGTGTTCGAGAAGCTCGGAGGAGGTTCATCAGTCTGTTTTGTCTTCACTTTGACCCGTATCTTTATGGATCTGGTTTTCAGACATGATTTGTGGTTTTTCTAGGTTCAGTTCTGACTCACATCCACAGACGGCAGAGTTTTAGCGAACAGGAAGTCAGCGCCGTGGTGCACGACATCGCCAGTGCTTTACACTTCCTGCACAGTAAAGGTCAGTCAGCACCGGTGTCTGATTCACATCACGCCCACATTCAGCCCTGATTCTCACTGTGACACTCGCTGGAACACGAAGTGTAGAAACGGCTGAATGAAGAGGCTGTTCATAAGGCATGAAGAAACCTGGAAGTGAATAAACTGTAGAATAACAATCTAAAAGCTACTGCGCATTGTTTAAAACTGTGTATTAACTTTTAAATATTTTATTTACAGCATGAACCTGATCAGAATATAATGGTTACTAACAATAAATTGTAAAAAATTTACTTATTTGTTCATATGCTGCATTATATCCCTGACCAGGACAAAATGCTTACTGGAAAAATATTTAATATATTTTTTATTTATGTACATTATAGATATTTTTTTAATGCATTGTATTTTATTTTTGGCCTTATTCATTGTTAATTTACTTTATATTAAATTATTTTATCATCAAACCATAATCCTGGCCAGGATAAATGGTTACTGAAAATAGATTTATTATTTTAAATTTATTTATAGATTTATTATTTTAAATGTTTGGTTTTTGTTTGTTCTATTCTTTTGTTTAATTTAATATTAAATTATTATTATTATTATTATTATTATTACTACAAGACCATTACCCTAACCAGGATTATAGTTATTGAAAATAATATATTATAGATTTATTTATATAGTTTATAGTTATATTTACTATATTTTAGTGATATTAAAATAATTTATAATATTAAAAAAATATTTTTAAATATATCTTTTAATTTAATATTAAATATTAACATGGCTATTAATATATTATCAAAAAAGTATTGTTAATGTTAGTCATGTGACTGTGATGTAGGAATGGCGCATAGAGACCTGAAGCCTGAGAATATCCTCTGTGAGCGCAGTGACAGGGTGAGTATCAGCGCACATTCGTATACACACACATGTACATAAAGGGGAAAAAGCACTCTTAAACACATTTCTAATGAAATATTTGAGGTGTTAGTGCTGCTTTGTTGAGTGTTGCTGTGTTAATCTGTGATTAATAGGAGAAATGATGTAAAAATGGTTGAGGCTTTGGTGCAATTGTTTTTGGGACTCGAAACTCCCAGCATGCCCTGCGTCCATGACGGTTACATTAGAGCTTCTGCTAGTTCATAGTGTAAGAGTTGGCATTGAGAGCAGAGTGTGAGCGCTGAAGCTTTGGATGCTGATGTGGTTGAACAGAGTGCAATGATGGTGAGAGCAGGACAGGTTAAAGGACTAAAGCGACACCACATCACTCTGTAGTTAGAGTTGAAGAAAGAGCAAAGTTGTGCTGCAGCAAACCAGTAGTCAAACCATAAGCCAAGCATTGTGGCATGTTGTTGGACCCGTCGGGGTCACCACAACAGACCATCCAATCCGCACACAACTTGGCACAGGTTTTATGCCGGATGCCCTTCCTAACACGATTCTCACATTTTATCCGGGCTTGTGACTGGCATTGCATCCAGTGGCATCCAACCAGGCATTGGGTGGGAATTTAACACAAGCCTTCCGCAAGGCAGGCGAGGAACCTACCACTGAGCCACCAATGCCCATTAACCAAGTTTTGTGGGTAATGCAGGAAAATGTTAACCAAAGTCAAAATAGAGGAACAGTTTAAGCATAAAGAAAGAAAAGAAAAAAAAACTCTGAATTACATCATCAGTTTTAAGGATCAATTAGCAAGTTGTTCAGGATGGATTTATCCTCTGAAGGTCTGATTTAGTTTATTACTGATTACCTGAGGCCCGGGTTTTTCTGCAGATGTATCCTGTGAAAATCTGTGACTTTGACCTGGGCAGTGGGATGAAGCTGAACAACGACAGTCACCTGATCTCCAGTCCACAGCTCCTCACACCAGTAAGTACCAAGGGCAGGCAGGCAGAAAATCTGAGGTTTGAGAGATTAACTAAAGCAGTGGCAGCTCATGGGGTTGAGGCTCTCCCTGCTCCAGGCTTTGGAGTATCATGGCTGACCCTGTAGTCTGACCCCAGTTTCCTAAGCAGAGATACACAAACAAAAGAATTTCACTGTACTGTACAGTGAATGTGACACTCGACCTCTTCCTCTACGTGATGAACAAATAATGTTATTCAAAATAATAAAATATTTGCCTTCCTATTTTTTATTGTTTGATGCTGTTTGACATGGCAGGGGAAAAATACATATGAAAAAAATAATAGGTTCGTTTTGGTAGTTTCTTTCTTTAAAAAAAATGAAAAGAAAGAATGATTGTATCTCTTTTACTAATGCTATGAGGTCAGGAAATCCTGCCTTCTGTTATGATTGGTCAGTCCTATCTGTGATTGGTTAGGATCCTACAGCATGAAGGCAGGACTCAAAAGTTGAACTATTGTATCTGTGTAGATACAAAACATGTTTTTCATTTTGATTTTTCTACAAGCTTGTCATTATTGGTAATGAATTTTCGTAGACCTAAAAGTTTAGAAGTGGATTTTTGCAAAATGTTTGTGGCATCATCTTTTTGATGCCACAAAAGACCAAAAATTGCACCATACATTCTATAGCATTTTGCCAATATAATGATAACTTGAACATTAAACGTTTTTGTTTATAAATTGTTCATGCAGTTGAGTCCCCCCCCCCACCCCCATTATCCTTTTATTTATTTACTTATTTTTTTCAATCAATGTTTAATGTGTACTATAATAAAGTCTCACTAATTTCAAAGCAGTTGGTCTCACTTGAGGTTGAGGTGGATCCTAGAAGACCCTCATCAAACATACAGTAGCTGGAATAAACTAATATAAAATAATAGAACTATCTTTAATTTTGTATGTTAAAATGTTAGCTAGATACAATAAGCATATGTATTTAAGTAGCAAGTTTACCATCGTAAATGCAGTTGTCCAATGACAATATTTATCAATATTATATTGCATAATAAACATTTAAAAATTATAATTCAAAAACAAGTTCATACATTCCAGTTTTCTTTCTATTATCAGTTTTTGTATCAGTGTTTTAATTTGTACTAAAAAATATTTACTATTCTTGTGCTGTCTTTTAGCTAGCATATATTTTAAAGCATATTGTAGAAATATATTTAGCTCTGTTGTTTTTCAGTGTGGATCGGCGGAGTACATGGCCCCCGAGGTGGTGGAGGCGTTTAATGAGGAAATCAGCGTTTACGATAAACGCTGTGATCTCTGGAGTCTCGGCGTTGTCCTCTATATCCTGCTTAGCGGATCACCTCCGTTCACGGGTCACTGTGGGAGCGGGTGTGGCTGGGATCAAGGGGAACCATGTTACGACTGCCAGGTGGGTAAAATCACAAACGTACTATAGATTTGATAAACGCTGATGTCTGCAAGTGCCATGCTTTCACCAGTCAATGACTGAGGTGTGAGGAACTGGTGTTTCAATAAATGCATGTTCCCAAATGTTTTATTAATTTGAAACCATTAAACCTAAATTTAAACTACGAGAACATGTTATAGAAAACTAACCCACCCTCGCACCCCCACCACACACACACAGAGCATGCTTTTTGAGAGCATTCAGGAAGGAAAGTATGACTTTCCTGATAAGGACTGGGCTTACGTCTCTGCTGAGGCCAAAGATCTCGTTTCCAAACTGTTAATGCGGGACGCTAAGCAGCGGCTGAGTGCGGAGCAGGTCCTGCAGCACCCGTGGGTACAGGGGGTGAGTATTCCACCATGATGCAATATCTACATAATAAGGATGCCTAGTGTGTTAGTTTATTTGTAATGTTAAGGATGTGCTAAAGTCAGGCTGATTTTGAATCACTGAGTGTCACTTTATAGCTGCTGATATTTATAGGTCGCCTGAGATCATGATCAATGCTAGCTGTCGTAGTTATCTTTTATTAAAATGCCATTTAGATAAGGTTAGTCTGTGTGTCCTTCAGTAGCACGTTTACTATCATGAACACTTTACAGTCAAACGTTAGCTTGTTGTCTAGCTATCCTTTTCTATGAAAAGCATCCCTACGACTGTGACCGAGACCCATGATACTTGTGTTTTATCATATGAGATTTTGTTGTGGTCACATTGGCATCTTACAGATATCTGGGATTAGGTCAAAGAAAGGGTTGCCAGTTAATCCTGACAAAAATCCATCTAGACAGTGCTAAAAACGTACCTAAAAAAACTGGAGACTTTGTTTAAATCTGCTATGAAAACTAAGATTAATCTTTTTTTTTTTGTCCAAGACTCTTTTTCAGTCTAACATAAGTATCCCAACAGGCTGGAAATCCTCTCAATCTGGCAACATAATTTGCAGCTTTTAAACTTTACCTCCTAGACTGATTGGGAAGCCAATTATACATAACATCCTGCATCAATGCATTGTAACTTGAAGCAGTTCAGACTTGGGCCATGTTGAGTCTTGCGCTAATTTCAAAGCAGTTGGTCTCACTGGAGATTGAGGTGGATCCTAAAAGACCCCCATCAAACATAAATGGAATAAACTAATATATAGTATTAGAACTAACTTTTATTTAATATGGTAGCTAAATATGATTAGCCTGTCTTTTTAATAAATATTTTGTCATTTTCAAATGTTAGCTTCGCTAGCTATAGAAAGCCACATGGAAAGGTTGTTTTTACGCTGGATAAATGCAGTCTCCTTTTAAGACGCATAACATTCCAAGTCTTCCTACTGTTAGTCTTTAGGTAACCACAGACTGGGACTATTTACAGACTGGGTAATTATACACTAGTGTTCATCCATTTTCCAGTCTAATTGTTTGTATATTTCTTTTTTTCTTCTTCTTCCTGCCAGTGTGCTCAATACACAGCACTCACACTACATTCAGGGTGAGTTCATGTCCTGATATTTGATTAATTTTTAAGGGTCTTAATATGTTAAAGTCAAATAAAAAATTATGATAAAATTTCTGGTGAATAAAGGCGTAAAAGCCAATTAACATTTACAGAACACTTCAAGCACAGTACAGTGATGAGACTCTCAGCCGCACAAACTCGACTGAGACTTATTGCCACATTCCTTGTACAGTGCTGACCTTGTTCAAATCCATTTCCACATGTTTGGGCCATTAATGGAGTTCCTAGGAGGCCAGCATTTCAGATATGAAGCAGACAGTCACAGCCGAGAGAACTTTCTACTTTGATGGTATCCAAGTAGTAGTGAAATGCTCGGATAAGTGTATTAGCAGGGGATTGTATAATATAAAGAGAGTTTTTACTCTCCTAACAGTGTTCTGCACAATCAAAAGCTCCGCTTTTATTTGAAATTCCCCTTGTAAAAGCTGCTCTGTGATGCAGAGAAGAATTTCATTATTGGTGTTCCTCAGGGTTCAGTTCTTGGTTCATTCATGGTTCTATGGAACATGCAACAAAGGCTCTTTGCTTTACCTTGTGCTTATAGCGGCACCATGACTCGTGTAACTAGCATTCTTAAAACTGGGCTATTTAACAGCCTTTTAGACATAATTCTTTAACATGACAGGCTATAAGTGAAGGATTCCTGTGACCTTGGTGAAAATGTTGTAAAGAGATACAAGTCTTTTATTTTATTTCATCTCCTCTACCAGGCTGCCAAGTGTCCAGGATCTTACTTCCTTCACCGCTCAGGTGGTGGCGATGAACCGGCAACTGGTTCAGCAGGAAGTGATGGAGGTGAAGGACAGGGACTCGTTTGGCATCCATCCCTCGGTGCTACGCTCCGCATCTCCGAGCTTGCTCTCTCTGACTTGCCTTTCCAGGTCACGGCTGGCACAGCGGCGCAGGGAGAGAGGCCAACACCACCTCAGCCCTCTGCATCTGGTCATGACCATGTCAGTGTGTTTAACACCTTGAATATCTGAGCAGAATAAGGATGCACTGCTAAAGGATTCTGTAGAAGTTTAGCACTATAGAAAAGCACAAAAACCTTGGACTTTACAGTAGGTGTGGACTTTGTAAGTGGGGTGCAGAAGTGTGCAGTAATGATGCTTCCTTTTGAAATGTTCTGAAGATTCAGTGAGCCTTAGCAGAATAATACATCAGATATTCTCCTGGTTTAATAAGAACACTTTTTATTTATTTATTTTTAGACACTTTTAATATTTAACATTTTCTTAATATTAAGAAAGCAAAAGTTATATGTTAAGATTAGATATAATACTGGCAGGGGCTTTATGGCTGAGTCGGGATTCTTCTAAAGGGGAAGAAAGCTTAAATACCTGGAATATTAACATCAAGTATTTGTTTTTGTTGTTTTGCATGCGCACTAACCTTTTTAACTTTGGGTTGCATGAAACTGAAACATTTGACTATTTATATATTTTTTTATTTTTAATGTATCAGCAGTATTTTTTCCCTTAAATTAGTTAGATTTTTTTTTGTGACTTTTTATCCTCCATGTAGTTACTGTAGTTAAAGTTTTTTTGTTTGTCGTTTTCAGCAGATGAAGATGGCACTGGTGTTGATGGTTTATATCCCACCATATATATTTCAGTGAATGCAGCAGTATTAGAACTGCCAAGGTTCAGATGTTTGCTTTTCAATTTCCATCCTGTGCTGCAGCGTTTCATTGATTACTATCATAGTCTTTGCCATTTTTTAATGCAAATATCACAATGAACTTGTTTAAATTTGTGAAAGATCACACGTGCCCTTTTCCTCTTCATAGCAAGACTATTATTTGCTGCCATAATTTTAGTGTGTTAGACATTTTTCTATATTTTTTTTTACTTATTGTTCTGGGAGAGACTTTTTCCTCTTTTTTTGTATTTTTTTTTTAAGAATTGAATTTCATGCTACACTGTGCATATTGATGCCACATTTATTTATTAATTTATTACTAAATTATCTAAATTGTTGGTGTATTTTTTGGTAAACAGGATTTTGTACAGTCCCAATAAAGAGCATGAACAATTCAAATGTGGACTCATCCATATATATAATTCTTTTTTTTTTTTTTTTTTACAGAAAGTTTTCAGCCATTGAGTATGAGAACAGCATGCCTCAAAAGCCTGGATCCATAGCCAGTTTCCTTATTTAAAATAATTTATTAGTTTACTTTTATTTTAGGCCTAAAATGGCTTAATAATAAAGTCATAAGAATAGAGTACTGTAATTTTGTTTAAAAAAAAAACACTTCCCTGCATTTATTGAATTACTTACCATTAGCCTAGATAAATTGAGTACAAAGTGATACATTATATAGTTAAATGTCAGTTTAACATTGCAATAATTTTTTTATAAAATTGTGCAGCCATTTTATTTAAATATTTAATATTTTTAGCATTTTAGCAGTACATTTGATGTGAAATCTAAAATAAATCCAGGGAAAGAATATCTTGAGCATGAATAATTATCACCTCAGGAAATATCTGGAGGGTGAATGAGGCATGATGTGAATTTAAAATAAGCAGAGGTGGAAAGAGTAATACAATTTTGTACTCAAGTACAAGTACTGTTACTTCAGTGAAGTACAAGTAAAGTTACCCTTATAAAAATCTACTCAAGTAAAAGTAAAAAGTAGCTCATAAAACATTTACTCAGAGTAAAAGTTACTGAGTTACTTTTTTATTATAATTTTTTTTTAACAGTGGGGGTGGGATGAGGCATTCTAGCATAGTTCAAAAAAGATGAGCAGTTATAAATCTCAAACTAGTTGTTTTTAACTGAAGGAACACCTTTGCTGTTGTCTTTCTTGTGGTTGAAAATCAAAGTG
>JAQMYK010000003.1:2109089-2132151 GCA_030014345.1 Clarias buthupogon
CTTTACAATGTAGAAAGAAATAAAAATCAGGAACCATCATGGAGTTAGAAAGTGTTCTAAAACTTTTGAACGGTAGGTATACAGTATATTAAAAAAAAAAAAAGAAGTATAATAAAAAAGCGCCACACAAAAGAATCACGATGCTTCACTGAATTAATATAATTTTTATAATTCCTTTTCAAACATTTTTGTGCGGAGGATTTAAGTAAACTTCTTAAAAGTGAGTTACAGCTTTACTTCTGACCTCAGCAAAGTGCTGATACTGGAGACTCCTTACATCAGTGTTAAATATGCATCATTGATTACACACATTTTAAATCTTTTCATGTGAAGAATCCTTTGTACATTTTCCTGTGAGTGACCGGTTGCCTTAGAAACGATATTGAGTGTTGTAGCATCTGAAATTACCACTATTTCACCGACACTAAAAGGACCGAGAGTCTTACGTAGTCTCGTATAAAGACACGGGCAGTTATTTTCCATCGGAGCCTTTGTTACATGTCTAATACAGAAGTGTTGGTTTTATTAGCAATTAACTGGCGGTGTGTTGCAGAAGAGATGGCCACGTACCTGCGCTACGTCCGGAGACTGGACTTCTTCGAGAAACCGGATTATGACTACTTACGCAAACTCTTCACGGACCTGTTTGACAGGAACGGTTACGTCTTCGACTACGAGTATGACTGGGTCGGGAAAACCCTGGTACGGCCCGAAGGAGAACTTTATAATGTGTACATCGTGAAAATGCAACGAATTGTCAGAATAATACAGCTATACTACTTTTATAATACTTTTTAACATTTTTAATTGTTGATTTAGTTTTCTTCCTTACTTGGAACGCTTTAACATATCGGCATTACCGCGAGCGATGTTAATACCTTTTCCTCCTAAAAGATTTTTTTAAATGTATATGCTTGACGGATTTCTTTTCAAAAATGTTTGTCAAATAAAATTTTTTAAGGTTAAAAAAAAAAAAAAAAACCCAAAATACATTAATCCTGACTTGTAGAACTGTTACAGCCTGATTAGTCGGTGTGTATTTATCACAATAAATCACTTTTTTTTTTTTTTTTCCTCCGGCATTTCTCTTCAGCCGACTCCGATAGGACCCATTCCCACTGACACACCGCTCCAGACCAGCAGCAGAGACAAAGCACAGCAGCAGACCAAAAACCAGGTGAACACACACACACACACACACACACACCTATCTCACTACTGTATTCTCTAATTTATGGCAGTTAAGATTGCCTATCAGCATCACGTAAACACATAATCAGGAAAATGGAGATCGTTTAATTTTAGATGATCAGCTCGAGAAATATTGGCACCCTTAGTAAAAATAGGAAGAAGAAAAACTTATTAAAATAATGTCTGTGTTTAATTAGCGTAATCTGATACAGAAAATATAAGCAGGATCGACGAACTTTTAATACATAAAAAAAAAAAAAAAACACAGGAAAAGGACTTTTTTTTTTTTTTTTTTTTTTATCTATTCAAGGCTGTTTAAAGACACGTTTGCATCAACCCTTAAAGCCAAGAGCGTTTTTAGCCGTTTTAGCCACACGCTTCTATGTTAATAATATGAGCATTTGGTGAGTTTGACATTATTGCGACATCATTCGCATATTTACTTGCTTTAAAAGTAATGATAACTTTGGTTCTACATGACATGCCAGAAAACGCAAATTCACAGTTTAATGTCTTATACAGCTGTATAAAGCAATTAATTAATTAATTTGTTTGTTTATTTTGAATTGGTCATTGACCAGTGCTGTTTCTAGCAGGGCTCTGTACTGATCTAATTCTAAGGGTTCATAATAATAATAATGATGATAATAGTAATAATACATTTTTCTTTTCATCTCATCTTCACCATCTTTTTCCCCTAAATGCGTGGTTTATGCCATGAAATTGTAAAAGCACTAAAATCTTTAATACTGTGAAAACATCAAACATTCATCAGAAAGTACAGCAGAAGACTCGGTGGTGTTATTTAAAGGATCACAATGATCATAAAGCATCATCGTGTTTTACATCTACCCCCTGTTTAATATTTTTTTTGTCTCTACAAAGGGTGCCAATAATTTTGGAGATGTCGGCACTTCCAAATTATGGAAGATTATACACAGATTAAATTTTTTTATTAAGTAGTTCCTGAAGTTTTTTTTTTTTTTTTTTTTTCCAAATGTAAAAATCTCACTGTGAGGCGACCAATCACAGCGCGTCAGAAATTTCTAAGTAAAACATTGAAGGTCCAGCTACATAACATTACACTAATAAAGATTTTAAATGCTTAACCTTTACAAATTAGTGCTTTTTACAGTCGTAAATCAGACATCAGTTTAAAGTGATGTTAAATCACTACAAAGATCTTATTTTAGTTTAAATACTTGAAACAGATGTTTGCTTTGATCTTGAAGCTGAGAGTAAAGGCACGTCTCTCTGTCTAGCATTCAAGCATCTTTAAAGAAATATTCAACAAAATCCATTTAATCATGCCACAGATGGTTCATAATAAAAATGAAATAAAACCTATAAAAGTCTGAAAAACTTTTCCTCTCTTAATGAGCTGTCTTCATTTGCAAAATAAGGAACATGATTGGTTGCAACATCTAGCAGATCTTTACACGTTAATTGGTTCTGCTGCAGCGAGCAAGAACAAGTTGCGCTGTAGGTTCCTGCTTCTTCCCGCAGTTATACAATGTGAGTGAATCTGCACGATATGTACGCAGGAGACGAAAAATGACTGAGCTGACTGTTTGTAGACTCAGCTACTAGGAAGAATTCAGTCCAGATGTTTTGGCTCGGTTTTGCACGATACACAGAAACCCATTACATTCTCTGCACAACTAACACCTGCAAAAACGGGTTAAAGCTTTGTATTTAATTTTAAAAATGCATATAGTCATTGTATAATTCGTTAGTCTATAATACTGTACAGATGTTCAGAGCTACAAATATTTACAAATAAGTCAGAAAATGACTTGACAGGAGATCACGTACAGTAAACGTATTTTTCAATATATTTGGAAAGCGGTTCATTATGTACGTGTATCACTGAGGACTGTAAAATCGTACTCGTTTTGCGCTCTTGTTGTTGCCATACACTTGCGGGTATTTTTGTGCCAGAATTCTGTTTCTTGGCACCGCCTGCTGAGATTTTCTTAATAGCCGAGGTGTTGGCACCTCTGTGGCAATTTGGTAAATTATAAACAAAGTGTAAGATGCCTGTGATTGGCTGATGTCGCTTTGATTGATGGGGGAGGAAAACGTACGTCCCTCCCGAACTTATTTCACTGAGAACCCATGATCTCCCGTGTGGAGCAAGAGAGAAAGCCGTTTTCAAGTTGTAAACCTCAGATTTCCTAGACTCCTTTTTTGGGCTTATTTTTGTATTTTGTTCTCTGGTTTGCATTAAACCCCAACTCCCGATGCAAACATTCTTTTTTTTGTTTTGATTGGTCACCTGACTAAACTAGTCAAGATCTTTTGTAAGTCATTTACAGGGAATTGGAGAGAGAGAAAGAGAGAGAGAACATACACACAGATCAGCTATAACATTAAAACCACCAACAGGTGAAGTGAATAACATTGGTTACATCATTACAATAGGGCATGTCAAGTGGTGCGATACGTTAGGCCGAGTGTGAACAGTCAGTTCTTTACCTTGTCGTGTCGGAAGCAGGAAAAATAGGTAAGTGTAAGGATCCGAGCAACTTTGAAAAGGGCCAAATTGTGATGACTGAGGTAGAGCACCTCCTCCCAAACTCGGGTTTTGTTAGATGTTCCCAGTGTGCATTGGTCAGTACCTACCATAATCGCTCCAAGGAAGGAGAACCGGGAAACCGGCGGCAGGATCATCAGCGGCCAAGGGTTAATGATGGACATGAGGACAAAAACAAAGTCCACAGTCATCTGCTCTAATCCAGCAGAGGAGATACTGTAGCACAAGTTTCAGAAAAAGTGAACGCTGGCTCTGATAGAAAGAAGTCAGGAGGCGCAGCGCATTGCAGTTTGTTGCGTATGGATTTGTGAAGCTGCAGAGACCGGTCAGGGTGCCCATGCTGACCCGTATCCTCCACCAAAAACCCCTACAGTGGGCGGCAGAACTGGACCAATGGAAGAAGGTGGCCTGGTCTGATGAATCATGTTGACAGCTGGTGTGTTTATGTGTGGCTCATGTGGAGGATATTGCACCAGGATGCACTATGGGAAGAAGGCAAGTTGGCGCAGGCAGTGGGATGCTCTGGGTAATGTTCTGCTGTAAAACCTTGGGGTCATGCCATTCATATTTTGTTACCAGCCACCTAAACTTTGATGCAGACCAAGTTACACCCCTTCATGGAAAGGGTCTGACACACTGCACACATTGTTCAGGAATGTTTTTGAGGAACCTGGCGAGTTTAAGGTGTTAATTTAACCTCCAATACCGTGTTTGTGGGTACGGTCCGTGAAGGGCCGACCTCACGACTTGCAGCACTTTGAAGAATCCGGGCTGTTTTCGTCAGGTGGTTTTAATGTCATGTCTGATCAGCGTAGCAGGACGCCACACACCTCTCTGCATGTCGAGCTCTTTTCTTTTTCTCTCCTTCCTCCTTTCTCTGTCCTCAATTAGCTAAAGCACTCTGCTTCTGCATGGGAAATGTTCCTCTTTTTCTGCCTATTTGATTTTTTTATTTATTTTTTATTTTACACCCTCACATCATCGATCATGACCAACACCCCAACCCCCCACCAACACCCTTTTCCTCCCAGTCTCCTGAACCCAAAGGAAGTGAATCCCAGCCGACTCCTATGACCAACAGGGAGCTCCTGGGCTCGCATCTCACCGCTGATAGGCTGGGGGGCTCTGTGCAGGTACTGGGATATAGTGTGTGTGTGTGTATGTAGGTGTGTCTGTGTATGTACGCGCACTGCTTTGCTTAGCATCTTTCTCTTTCTCACACCCTTTCCCTCTGTTTGTCACGGCTTCTTTATGGCGCTTATAAAGTATGTTTCCATCTAAAAGAAATTGTGATGGTTTGTGCTCATGCACCCGGTTCACGTAGACGTAATTCATGATTTATTACAGCGATCCACGCAAAGCAGACCGTAAACTGGTCTCTCAAAAACCAGCACTTCTGTACTGATTAGATGCGCGGACCTCTGTAAAGGCAGAAGTTCTGTCAGTTTGCTGGTCTAGAGCGTTCCGGTGTGTGTGTTAACACAATGCCAAGAGTCTCATTACGTAAGCAGACATAAGCAGTGGTTGTAGAGAATCAGTTGTTGGTACACATCAATCTGGAAAGGGCTATAAAACCATTTCCAAACAATTCTCCAGGGAGAGAGATTATTACCAAGTGAAAAGCATTCAAGACCAGTCTCTGAAGGAGTGGACGTCCCAGCACGTTCACCCCAATGTCAGATAGTGTAATGTTCAAAGAAATACAAAAATACAAGAGCTACATCTCAGACCCTACAGGCCTCACTGAGCATGTGAGATGTTCATTCTTGACGGCACAATTATAAAAAGACTGAACAAGTACAGTTTTTTTGGAAGGGTTGCCTCTAAAAGAAAACGGAAGCTCGACTTGTGGTATTTTTCAGGTGCAGTTTTGCGAATCTCAAGACTTTTGGAACAATGTACTATAGACAGATGAGACCGAAGTGGAGTTGTTTGGCCTTAATGTCCAGCGCTATGTTTGGAGTAAATCGAACAGCATTTCAACAAAAACGTCTCATAGCCGCTGCCAAACACATTGGTGGAGGGGTGAAGATTTGGGCTTGTTGGGCACCTTACAGTCATTGAGTCGACCAGAGTATTCGAGAGCTTGGTCGAAAGTGGGGCATGCAACAGGACAATGATCTGAAGCACAGCAGTAAATCTACATCAGACTGTCTGGAAAATAAAGGAATCAAGGTTTTGGAATAGCCAAGTCAAAGTCCAGACCTCAACCCTCAACTGAATTGCTGTGACCGGGACATTAAGAGAGCTAAAAAGTAAATGAACTGCAGCGATGTCGTAAAGAAGAATGGGGTGAAAACCATGTGAGAGGAGACTGATACACTCATACAAGAACGATTAGTTCAAGTTATCGCTGCTAAAGGTGGATCATGTTATGGCACAGTAAAAAAAAAAAAAAACTAAGTAGTTATACTAAGACTTGCTACAATTGGATGGTTTTTATGTTTAACTCCTAAAACAAACAAACAAGGACTGTAGTACTTCTGCTGTCACTCTTGTCTTTCTCTGAGAGTGAATTTGCTGTACTTGCTTTTCCCCTACACCTAAACTGAAGTGTAATTTGGGGATCACATGCCAGGATGGAATCTGTACTTTATTCTCTCACTCACATGCGTGTCTGCTTCTGTCTCCCTCACACACACACTTTGTCCTTCCCTTTTCTGCTTCCTCTTTTATGTGTGTGTGTCTCTGTCTGTGTGTGTGTGTGTGTGTTTAGTGTTGTGTTCTCTCTCTCACTTTTTTTTATTGATCTGGTAACCTTTCTGTAACCCCACACTCACACCAGCAGCCACACGACATGACAAAACACCAAGAAGTCACACAGTTTTAATGAGCTACAGATGTCTGGTGACCAGGCAAACTGGACATGTGATACACAGTGGGTGGGACTAGTGCTAAAAAAAAAAAAAAAAAAGTGACGTAGTAGGGCACGCAATTTTCATTCAACTGTAAAATGTTTCCGTTCCTAATCGTAGTATCTGACGCACGTAATGAGACTCGCTGTGTTGGTACGAGCAGGAAACACGCCATTGAAAGGTTGTGTGTTGTTCAAACACGTCAGCACTGATTATTAACTATAGACCAAAAACCCCGCAAGGGACCAAAGGCCACAGAAAAGCCAAAAGAGTCAGTGCTAGCCGCAGTAGAAATCCCAGTGCACCACAGCCCGCCATGCGTGGGGCAGAAGTGTCCAAAGTCACCGACCTGACCCTTAAATCATAATCTGATCGATCACCAGACAAACAAGTCCAAGCCACCGAGGCATCATCCCACAATCCACAGCGCCGAAAGGATCCGCTGCCGAAAGTCCTGGTGCCAAACACCACAGTAGACCCCAGGGGTCCTGCAGAGCCACGCCCCGAGGGGCCAGTGGAACCATGAAGTTCGCTCTAGCGATCTCATCGGCATGAGGTACGAATCACATGGGGCTAATCCTTAATTTAGGTAATGAGTTACAAAAATATCCTCATTTTAAAGTCTGTGCCTAGTACGCTTGTCCACAATTAGTTTATGAAGTAGTTTACAAAATGCCGGTCTGTGGTCCGGACCCAGATCGAGTGGCGGTTCTGTTCGGACTCTGATGCTTTTCTGATAAATGAGAATAATATACCAGTAATCTAGCACTTTTTATTTCCCTTGAGGTGGGTGTGGCTATACGCGTCACTCAACCGAGCCAATTAGCACAATAATTTTGAAAAAAACGAACGAAAGCGCAGCAGAGCATGGCCAACTCCAAGGAAAGAGAAGAAGACTAGAAACCTAAATCTTGAAAGATGATTGAACAGATCGATATACATTTAATTTTCCAGCAGGAAGTGTAAAACCACTTTGTCTCATATGTTCTGAAACTGTGGCGATTATTAAAAAGCAGTAATATGAAGCGCAACTGAGTCGTTAGAGAAAACATCTCCACAGCAGTCTGAGGTGAGGACGTGTTAAATACCCAGACTGAGAGCCCGGTATGACCGAGCAAAGTCCTTTCACATTCATTTACAGACCAGCAGCGAGCAAATGAAGATGGATTATGACTGACCACGTTTAACGTAGTTCCTGAAAATTGACCACAAATATTATGGAAATTTTTTTTAATTGCTTTAAAAAAAAAAAACATTTAAGACTTGTGATGACCGCATATATTGAGATCTGAATCCTAAAATAAACATGAAATTTAGACCTCGGCTCGAAGAAAATATTATCCAGCAAACATTCTTTAAATTTTAATTCGGTTCCCCAGGTTTACATCACGCATGCGCTACAGCCCTATTCGGATTGGATTTGTTTACCAGACAGACGTCCATAATACAATTTTCACACTCATCCTTAGAGAGAAACTCGCATCCATACAACAAAGAAACGACCACACAAAATATATAGAGTTTCTATTAGGTTTTACTTATTTTTTATTTATTTTTTTTACTTTTCCCTTGTTTTGCCCCCGACGGACCTCAATATCTCAGAATCGTTTGATGCAAAGCAAATAATTAAGCATAATAATTTCTGAACACAACCTAAAAGTAATTTACAATGTGTGAAAGATGCATCTATTTTTGCGATTCATTAAGTATTGTTTGGGGGAGGGGCGCTGATACACACACGCTACGGGACTCCGTATAGCAAGAAGAAGATACAAACTTTTGAGACGTCTGCGTAGAAAATTAAGTTAAATAAACAATGTCCTGTAGCAGGCAAAATGAATCCTGTCTAAATAGGTCTCTATTTATTTATTTATTTATTTGTTTATTTGTTTTTGTTGCTGTAACTCTCCCATGTTAAGTGATAATTACAGACAGCTGTGCAGTTGACTCGAATGTATCTTCTACAATGAACTAATCCATCGCATTAATCAGTCAGTATGAAGATTGTTCGATTAGCACAGTCCTAGTTTTTTGCCTCTGTAGTGTCTCTTTAACTTTTCCATGTCAAACAGTAAAGTGGGAACTTGTTGCTAATTAACCGAATGTACAGGACGGACTCTATTCTGCTTTACACCAGCAGGAGGCGCTGAAGTGCAGATTATGTAATGGAAACTAAAAGTGGCAGAATATAAATGAGAGAGTTTTTTTTATTTTTATTGTATCGTCTGATGATACTACACGTGCCTGTGAGATCTGTATACACCAGCACTCGGGCGTCTGTAGAGGCTCATCGTCTCGTCTCCTGTTTGTTTGTTTTTTTTCCGTTTAAATCTTCAGGTTATGAGTTCGACCAACGGCGAGGTGAACACAGACGACCCCACGGCGGGACACTCGAACGCTCCCATCACCGCGCCTGCCGAGGTCGAGGTCGCAGACGAAACTAAGTAAGCGCGCACGCAAACACACACACATGCACACACATTCCACGTATCCCATGGAGCGATACACAGTTTTAGAAATGATTACTTTGTAAGTGCAGCACTAGACAGATGGAAAGGTTCAGGAACAGGGGTATTTAAAGGTTAATCAGTACAAGGTGTGTGTGTGTGTGTGTGTGCGCACACTAACAGGAAGACCAGAATATTTAGAAATGTAGTTTAATATTAATGATTAGAAAATAAAAGAAAGAAAGATATGAAAGTGGAGGAAACGGAGCAGAGGGGAGAGAAAAGAGAAATAGGAAAAAGGACAGTTTTAAAGAATAAGAAACAAACGGAGGAGGATGAGACAAAGAATGAGAAGAGGATGAAACAAAAAAGAGGAGAGAGGGGAAGCAAAGAATATTAATAATAAATCAAGATGGAAAAAGTAGAAAGAGGAAAGAAAGACGAGCAGAAATAGAGTGATGGAGGAAAAGAGAGGTTAAAAGAGAAATAAAGAAACAGGAAAAAAATTAAAGGAAGGAAGGAGATGGGAGGGAAGGAAGAAAAGATGACCGGAAGAATAAAAAAAATCAGAAAGAGGAGGAAAGAAAGATGCGAAGAAATGGAGAGAAGAGAGAACAGAAGATGCAGCAAGAGACAGAAAAAAAGCAAAAGAAGGAGTAGAAAAGAAGAAAGAAAGAGATTAGAGGAAGGAAGGAAGAATGTAAGAAATGAACTAACCAGGAGAGAAAGATAAAGGGGGCGGGGGGGGGGGGGGATATGGAGGAAGGAAGGAAGAATAGGAGGATGGAAGAGCAGAAAGGAGGAGAGAGATAAAACAAAGAAGGAAAATATTAATGAGTGAGAAAGGAAAGAAATAAAAGGAGAGTAAGAAGAATAGATGAGAGGACAGAATAATAGAGATGAAAGAGAGAGAGAAAGAAAGGAATGAAGAAGGACAGAAAAGTAAGAAAGAAATATACAAAATGTAAGAAGTTGAATAAAGAATATTTTGATTCTTGATGAAACTAGAAGATAAAAATGTATCATGGTGTAGCTTTATTTTTTATAATTTAATGAGAGTAAAAAGTTTTACATTCGTCATCATCGCACACGTTGAGCTCTTTAACAGTCGTGCAGAGGAGACGGAGACGAGTTTAATCAGTGTGTGCTGGAGGGTTTATTCCTCTTCGACCACAGCGACAGGACAGGAAGCTACACGTTCACCAATGACAAACTTTTTATCTGTTTATAGTTGCATGTAATCTTGTGGAACATCTCTTTCTCTCGCTCTCGCTCTCACTTCACTATCATGAGTTGTTGCTATGGAAACGGTAAGCGTGTTCGCTAATGTAAACCCATCCGAGCTGCTATTCTAGGAAACTAATCGGCGCCTTCTGACTGGTTTCAGGTGCTGTTGCTTTTTCAAGCGGAGGAAGAGGAAAGGCCTGCAGCGGCACAAGTGAGGAGCGGTCGAGAGGAGAAACGGGGAAAAGAGAGAGAGAGAGGACTGGAGTGTGGAGCGCTCCTTTATTGTGTGAATGTGTGTGTGTGTGTGTGTGTGAGAGAGAGAGAGAGATCTGAAGAGTTTGAACTGCCACTTGCTTTATAAGGAACCCGAGCGTATGGAGGAGTTGCGTACGCTCGTACAGACGTCTGAGACACGCAGAGAGACAGACCGGACTGAGACGGGATCGTGTGTGTGTGTGAGCGCGTGTGTGAGTGACGTGAACGCAAATGGACGGATTTATCCTGTATTTTAGATCACATTATCAGAGGACTTAAAACAGATGTTTAAACAATGAGTGTTTAATTTTATGGGATCAAAGTAAAGCGCCTCGGGGAGGAGACGACAGACTGTGATGCTCCGAGTCCGGAAACGTCAGGAAACGCAAACCAGAACCGTTCTGCTTCTATACAGTGTCTGGGGTTGTTATTATTATTATTTTTTTGTTTGTTTGTTTGTTTGTCTGTATGTTTATTTTTAATGTAATTTAAAATGAAGTTGCTTTGGAGTTCTGCTATCCCTGAGTTGAACCCTTTTATTCGTGTTGTAGTGATTTATTAATTTTTTAAATATTTTTTTCTTTTTAGTTTCTTTTCTCTTTTTTTGTCTTTTGCTTGTTTTCCGTCAACATGGATGATGGCGCAGTGGCCGGACTCCGGTACCGTGGGGGACAGAGAGAAAGACACTCCCTGCTTTGTAATACTGTTTTTAACACACACACAGGCTTTATAACACACTTCCCTGTCCATGGTTTGGTTCTTCAACAGGAACACACCCAGAGTTCTCAACAGGATGAACAACATAGCTGAAACTAGTTGCATAGGAAAGTCTACTTCTAAAGAAACACACACACAGTCATGTCTGCTTCATCATGTGCTAGTTAACAAAATTAAATTAATAAAGATGTGTTAATTTATATTTATATATATATATCTCGGTTGTGCCATCCATTGAGGCAGTGCCTGCTTCTGTCCTGTATCTTGAGAGGCGGAGTTTAGGCTGTGATCTTAATCTTACGTTTATAACTTAATACCCAGCAAACTGCATCCAACTAACTTTATCATGATAAGTCTATCCAGATAACTTTATCTACAGTAGATCAAAAACCCTACAAGGTAGCTACTCAAGTAATTTTTGTTTATTTTCAACATTCACCAGCTAACCTGCAGCTAACTTTCTCCTGTCAGCTTCACATTAGTTTATCCTGCAACTACAAGCAGATATTTATATGCAAGCTTCTACTGTAGGGTAACTTTCCAGCTAACCATCAAGCTGAAAAGAGAAACTTAATCCAGCTAAGTTTTAGTCAAACATTCAAATAGATAGATGTGTATGACTCAACTAAAGTTCAGCTAACCTCTACTAACTAATTTCATCAATATTATCCACCTACAGTACAACCAAATAGTTACAGAAAGCTACCCAAGTTTATCTGATCAATTTTTGCCCAACTATGTTTATCAGACTCGTTTATTTTTAGCCTAATGTATCTAACTAATTTTACCTTGCTAAGTTTATCTGAGTAATTTCATATCAGCCACATTTCTCTGACTATTTCTAGCTAAGCTTATATAACGAATTTTACCCAGCTATCTTTATCTGAGTAATTAGTATGTAAGCTAACTTTATCTGTCTAATTTAGATCTAACTAACCGTATCTACTTATCTAGCTCAGTTGCGCAGTTATTTATTCTACAAATTTTTTAGCTAATAGAATTTAATAAAATTAAGATTAACTTTAATACTAATCCTGCTTTCACACCAGCAAGCAGCAAGAGAAGAGGCTGGTTTTATCTTTTGTGGGCGTGGCCCATTCAGCCAGCTCATTCCGAGTTCCAGTTTGTTTAAAACGTATATTTTAATTTTGTAATAAAACTTAGGAATATATAAAACTGTGTTTATAAGTATTTATAATTCTATCAGTTTGTGTAAAATTCGGCAAACTGTCAATGTAGACGCTTCTTTTGCTGTTTGCTAGTGTGGATACTAAGTAAATTTCATTTGATCAGATTAACATTGGCGAGTTTGCTAGCGTGGAT
This sequence comes from Clarias buthupogon, assembly GCA_030014345.1. Taxonomy (NCBI): domain Eukaryota; kingdom Metazoa; phylum Chordata; class Actinopteri; order Siluriformes; family Clariidae; genus Clarias; species Clarias buthupogon. The sequence goes on from JAQMYK010000003.1 coordinate 2,121,641, forward strand.
TTGGAGTGGAATGTTCTATAACCTTGTAATGGCCAAGGTTTTAACATGATATAGCTGACAGACAGATTTATCCCTCAGAACTGTGTCGAATCTCTCCAACTCCAACGTTGTTCACGCGCTACTTCACAGAACTTTCTTACCTGTAGCTCGCTAGCTAGCATATAACTTTTAGTATTTATTTTATTCCCACATCTAGATATTTAATTCCTATCCAGCTAAATAGACTACAAAATAAGTTGTGCTTTAGGGGAAAAAAATCCTTCTAATGCTAAATAATCTGCAACTAAAAAGGTAGATATTTTAAATATTGTATTTTCTTTCTTATTTTTTTTTTTAATTTAAAGCATTATATTACTTGTGTTTACATTTTTTTTTTCATATAAACTACGTGCTGTAAGATCACATTCTGCTTCTAACAAGCTAGCTAGCTAGCGTGTCAACTAGCCAGTATGAACTTGCGTTTAAACAGAGAAAACATACATTGAGTCGAGAGGTTACGCATTCGTATTAAAGGAGAATCGAATAATCGTATCATTTCCTTAAGTCTAAATCTTTAAGGCTTAAACAGGAAGCTAAATTTTAACTAGCTAGCATAACATGTGGGTGCGGACTTATCCAGCTGTTAAATAACCGTTTTCATGATTATTTGTCTATTTAACTGTCATGTATATACGTCATAATTAGACTTGTATGATCTAAAACTAATTATTATGACAAGGCTAACTTTTATTATTATTATTATTATTTAATAATACTGCTTGAGGAATACAGCACATCCTCACTTAAAACACTGTACTTCTTAAACAACCTTTTTATGGCTCCTTTCTCACATTTACAGCTACTTCTCATGATCGATCGAGACGAGACGTGTGTTAGAAACAGTATTAAAGTGGGGCTGTAACATCTCTCTTGTTGTGAATTGCAGTTTTGATGGTGAGAGAGAAAAAAAACGACCCAAGCATCGACATCTACTTAAATATATGATCACAAAGTTTAAAAAAATCGAACCTCGTGTGCGATACGGGATCGTTTCTGCGCCAGTCTCGTCTCTCCTTAAGGGACAAGTGCTTTCAAAATGTTCAGCGGGTTTCCATGGAGACGGAAAGACATATTAGACGTTTGTTATATTTTGTTATTTTATTCCAAGTAGGAATTTGAGTTGTCTGGGAAATAGTTTGTGCCTTTCTAAGGGTAACGTCGAACCCTGCGGCGTCGCTCTCGGAGGGTCGTCCCCGGCGGTTTCCGTCCCGCGCGTTCGCCGCATCGTGAGTTTACGAAGAGAGACGGAGGAAGTCTATTATAGTGAGAATGTACGATGATTTTAATGTTTTTAATGTTTTTCTTCCCCGGCTCACGCAATATCTCAATGATATTTATTCAGGATCGGATATTTATTTCAGCGTCGCTCAGGTTCGTATATAAATAATAGCAGCCAGTGAATGATCAGAAAGGCTACGCATTCAACTTGCAGGGTTTCAAGTACATTTTTGTGCTTTATTGCTATATCGTCATGTTTAGGTTGAATTCCTTTTGGCTGATATTAATCATTGTAACTCCAAAAATCGTCCAATTGTGATCACCCGCCCCTCCATACCCTGTCAGTGTTGTCATGGTAACCTGATTCTCATCTATTGTTCTTTTTTTTTATTTTCTCCCCCTCTGCACTTTCCAAAGCTGTGCCCAAGTCTCAAACATATATAAATATATTTTAAAAATCCTTCAGCTTACAAACTAATCTGTCCGTCATACACACCTCATCGTATGCCACATGGCCCCCAGGAGCGCTCCTGATTGGTGGAATCCGAAAAGTAGGACGCAGACAAGAAGAGGAAGCTGAGGAGGTGCACAGCTGAAGTATTTTACTTTCATATTTCAGTCGTCGAGAAGTTGAAATGAAAGCCGTTTTAGTTTGATTTATTCTGTGATAACTAAATGCCTCAGAAATAAAGACTTTTATAATATAGCCCTCATCTCGTCATGGTTTTCTTTAACACACAGGATGGAATGGAATTGTTGAATGGAATAGATTAATGAGATGATGTATTGATGACTTGATTAAATGAATTGATATAAGAGATTAATTGAATGATCCAATAAATAGATGATTAGTTGTAAATTTAGTTGGATTGCTGGATGGATGGCTGGAATTATTAGAAGCTGAGATGGACAGATACATGGAATGCGTAGGTGGATGCTTAAATTCATTGGATGGTGGATAAATAAATAGATTAAATGAGATCAGATCTTTCATGTCTTCATTGAAGACACTCATTCAACATTTCAAATGGTTCTGTATAAAGCTGCTTTGCAACAATGACAATTGTTAAAAGTGCTATACAATTTTTTTTATTATTGAATAGAATAGTGGAACCTTGGGATTCATAACTGGTTGGCTCCGCCCCCTTGGCAGCAATAACCTCAAACAGGTGCTTGATGTGGCTGTGGATCAGACCTGCACATCGTTCAGGGGGGGTATTTTAGCCCATTCTTCCTGGCAGAACTGCTTTAGCTCGGTCATATTCTGTGGACGTCTCATGCGTGTGACTCTTTTCAAGTCCGTAGCGTCTCTATCGGATTGAGGTCTGAGCTCTGACTTGGCCGCTCCAAGAGGCGGATTTTGTTTTTCTGAAGTCGTTCTGTTGTGGACTTGCTCTGGTGTTTTGGATCATTGTCCTGTTGCATCACTTCTACAGAGTTGTAGCTTACGTAGAGACATTCTCACATTATCCCGAAGAATTTTTTTGATACACTTGGGAATTCATCTTCCACTCAATGACTGCAAGCTGGCCACATCCTGATGCAGCAAAGCAGCTCCAAAACATGATGTTTCCTTCACCATACTTCACGGTTTGGATGATGTTTTCATGATGATATGCAGTGCTCTTGTCATGCCAGATTTAGTGCTGCATGTTTGCCAATACTACTGTGGAGTACCAGGGTGATCTTTCACAGTCTTCAGGCAGGCGGCAATGTTATTTATAGTAAGCAGCGACTTCCTTTGTGGTGCCCTGCCATGACACCCTGCTTGTTCAATGTTTTACTGTACATACTGTAGACTCATAAACACAGACGTTAGACAGTTCCGATTCTTTGGCGGTCACTCAGGGTTGTTTCTTTACCTCATTGATGAGTCTTTGTTCTGCTCTTCAGGTCATTTTGACTGTCCTAAAGTGTCTCTATTTGCCTAACACCTGACCCCAATTAGCTTTTCTGAAGTCATTAACTCAAGGATTTACATACTGTTCCCTCTAGAACTATGAGGTTTTTATGGTTGTTCTCAAAAAAGACATGAAAGATCTGAACTTTTTTTGTGTTATTATTTTATTCACACTATATTTGTCAATACTCTTGGCTTAGATGAAGATCTGATCAATTACTTCTCTTGCAACTGGGGATTTATGTAATGAATGGATTGATTAAATGAACTGATACATTGTTGGAGGCAAAGATGGTTGGATTATTGGTTAGATAAAGAGATTACATGGTGTATGGATGGATAGATGTATGGAATGTATTGATTGGATGATGTATAAATGGAATGAACAAATATAAATGCTTGATGGTTTAATAAAATTAAAATATAGATATTTGGTTAGATTGTTGATTAGATAAACAGATTACAGGATGGATGGATGGATATACTGACTGAAGTGCAAATGGATAAAAAAAAGACTAATACAATGGATGGAATGATTAAATCTCTCTCTCTCTTTATATATATTGGATAAATGGTTGGATGGATGGAACAAATAGATTCATGACAGATGGTCGTATTAAATGAGCAGATAAATGATTGGATGGAAGAATTGGATGATTGCTGGTTAAACTAACAAACAGATTAAATGATGAATAGGTGGATGGAGTTAATAGATTCATAAAACATCTGGATGGATGGAATTAATTTATAGATAGATGGGTTTCATTAATAAATGGTTGGTTGAAAAGAAATAATAGATGGATAGACAGATATTGGAATAAATCATTAAAATCACATCGATGGGTGAAGGTTGGGTTGTTTGGACCTTCGTTTAGCTGAATTGATTCAGAACCTGCGTGAGTGGATGGAGAGATAAATGGATGGATGGACTGATGGATTCTGGTGTTTAATTTCTGCCACTTTTTTTGGGTCACCATGCAGCTGTATGTGAAGAGAAAGCATTCATTTCATTTTAAATATTGTAGAAATATGAAGACCAGTACTGTGCAAAAGTCTAGACACCCTGTTTTATATGTATCTATTACAAACACATTTATGATTTTTAAACATTAGTATTCCACAAAATCTAAAGTTATAGAAATATGTTTGTACACCAGAAAAGAAACCAATGCATTATATAATCTATCACTTATTTCGACAAAAAAAAAATAAATGAAGCTGCTGGGTTTTGCATGCTAAAAAGAAGACCTTAGAAGAACTGTGAACAGGACACTCAGTAAAACTTGGTTCCTGAGACTAAAGGGTCCTCAAAATGTCATCACACTAAATACTGACTTGTTTCATTAATTACTGTTTCCTGGGCTTTATACGGTTTTTTGTACAGTACTGTATTTATTTAGTGTAGTGGTTAGCACTGTCGCCTTGCACCTCCAGGGGCCGGGTTCGATTCCCAGCCAGGCTCGATTCCCCGTTCTGTGTGCATGGAGTTTGCATGTTCTCCTTGTGCTTGGAGGGTTTCCTCAGGGTACTCCGGTTTCCTCAGACAGTCTAAAGACATGTAGGTTAGGCTGATTGGCGTTCCCAAATTGCCCGTAGTGTGTGTGCCCTGCGATGGATTGGCACCCTATCCAGGGTGTACCCCGCCTCATGCCCTAAGCCTCCTGGGATAGGCTCCAGGTCCCCGCTAAATACAGGATAAAGCGGTATAGAAGATGAACGAGTGAATGTATTCTTTTATTTTTATTTAAAAAAAAGAAAAGAAGGTTAACACCTTTGATCATGTGTTTACATAATTTCATTATTTCTGTAGAAGAATAAAGTTCTGTATTAGGCATCTTATTTTAATTATCTTTGTGATGAAGCGCTTGTGAAATGTCTGTAAATATTATGATCTAATCACAAAACCGACCAAGATTCGGCACTCAGACCCGTGTGACAGCTGGAAGAGAATTAGACCCATTTAGACCTTGTGATCGTTCAATCATTAACCTCTTCACAGAAGTCAGATGTGTAGCTCATGCATGATGATGCAAAACTATGTGCACTGGGGAGATATCTGAGCTTCGGCTTATTGAGTGATTACAAATTTAGATGAGTGTGTTAAGCATGTTAGGAAGATTGTACATAAATGTACCTATGGAATTTAGGTTCTACAGTAATTTAAGCCGTTTTTTTGGTCAAACCTATTATCTAATAAACATATGTTGACTTTAATGAAGTATTTTGCACAAGATGCTGCTAGACTAAGAGTAATAACTGTATAGTGCACAATCTATTAGACAGGCACAGACACCTTAGATGTTATTCAATTTAATGTAAAGTACTATATTTTACAATAAAAAAATAAATATTTTATTCATAATATATTTTTTTAAATAAAATTTAAAGAAGTTGAATATAAATATCGTAAAATGTTTAATGTAATTTATCTCAATTCAAGCTCAAGAAACTTTTTACATTAAAAAAAGCCTCACGTGCTCTATCGTCACCTTAGCAAATCCCCGCCCCTTGTCTCACGTGCTCTTACGTCACATTTTAGCAAATTTTAACATATTTCTTATTTCTTATAAACTTACTGCTCTGGATATTTAATTAACATATTGTATTAATCACAAATGTCAGATGTCATTAAATATTTTCGTTTTACTTTGAAAAGATTATTTAACTTAGGACAAAAGATAAAATAATACTATGACTGCTACCATTACTGCGTCACGTGCAGGCTGTGTCACATTCGAATTCCTAACAGCTCCCTACTTAAGTGCACTACGTAGGGTGAGAGACAACTGCTCTTTTATAGAAGAATATAGTGCACTAGATGAAAGCCGCGGTGCAGTATTTAGGATGCGAGCAAAACCTGGAAACCCGGAAGTGTGGTCGATGTTTCATATTAACGATTAAATTACATCTCAATGTTTGTTTAAAAAAAGAATGTATAATGTCCCAATTTTTTCTAATACGATATGTGATAAATAAAAAAAAGATAGATTATTTATTATTACAAAATAACGGTGTTGGGTTTACGCCCCGCCCACTGAATCAGTCAGCTGACTTTTCCCAGACTGTGACTTAAACAGAAACCGGGCGGGGAAACAGAGAGAGAGAGAGAGAGAGTGAGAGAGACACACACAGAGAGACAGAGTGAGAGAGAGAGAGAGAGAGAGAGATGAGATGAGATGAGATGAGAGAGATGTTGAAGAGGACATGAAGTGAAACTGCCTGCGCGTTAGTTGATTGATTTCGGCAGTGTGCTGCGCTCCACCCGGCTGTGTGTCATGGCTGAGACGCTGCGTCTCCCCCACAGGCTGAGTTATGCAGTCGGACATTTCCTAAACGATCTGTGCGCCTCCATGTGGTTCACCTACCTCCTGGTGTACTATCACTCCGTCCTGGGCTTCCAGAACTCCTACGCTGGAGTGTTACTGTTAGTGGGCCAGGTAGCGGATGGAGTGTGCACTCCTCTGATCGGGTACGAATCGGACAGAACCGCAGGATGCTGGAATTACGGCAAGAGGAAAACCTGGCATCTAATAGGTAAGAGTTTGTTTCTCTTTCTTTCTTGGGAATTTCGGTGCTTTCCTGCAGGTGACGCGATTAAAAGTGAAAGTGGTGTGGATTCTGAAACAGAAGTAGTTTTAGGCAAAAAGCCAAAACACACATTAATGTGAGAGTCCGGCTCTGTTCAGTGATTCAGAGGAATCGACTTCAGTGTCTCCCGGTCTCTGTAGGGGCCCCGCCCCTCTCCCGGTCTCTGTAGGGGCCCCGCCCCTCTCCCGGTCTCTGTAGGGGCCCCGCCTCTTTCAGAGTCTCTGTAGGGGCCCCACCTCTTTCCCAGTCTCTGTATTGACCTGCCTCTCTCCCGGTCTCTGTAGGGGCCCCGCCTCTCTCCCGGTCTCTGTAGGGGCCCCGCCTCTTTCCCGGTCTCTGTAGGGGCCCCGCCCCTGTCCCGGTCTCTGTAGGGCCCCGCTTCTTTCAGGGTCTCTGTAGGGGCCCCGCCTCTTTCCCAGTCGCTTCTGTGGGGGGCCAAGAAGAAGAGTTGAATTCTTTCAGGCCGCACCAGAAGATTTTGAAAATGACCAAAAATTTAATGTCACGGTTTTACCTCTCACACTGGGGACTACTTTCATAAATGTTAATTAAACAGCACTTTACAGGAAACTTCAGCAGATCAAACTTGTTTAATTATTAGTGGAGCGTTACTACAGAAACAACTAATGGTTGATGGTTTAAAAGTTTGTAGAAATACAGTGGCTTGCAAAAGTATTCGGCCCCCTTGAACTTTTCCACATTTTGTCACATTACAGCCACAAACATGAATCAATTTTATTGGAATTCCATGTGAAAGACATGGAATTATGACATGTTATTATTATTTCAGGTTGAATCTTACGTACATGTCTATCTGAAACGAAGATGAACCCTCGATGGGATGGAGAGGATCGAGCTGAAGTTATAGAAAATTAATCAACAGCTTCTGACCAATCAGAAATCTAAATCTTGTTAAATCTTCTTCTTGTTTTTCCCCCTCAGGGACGTTCAGCGTCGTGATCTCTTTCCCCTTCATCTTTAATCAGTGTATGGGCTGTAGCGAGTACACTCCTCAGTGGGCGGGTCTCATCTACTTCATCCCCTTCATCATCATCTTCCAGTTCGGCTGGGCCGCGACCCAGATCTCACACCTGTCCCTCATTCCTGAGCTGGTGACGACCGAGTCGGCCAAGGTGGAGCTCACCGCGTACAGGTACACACACATACACACACATACACACAATACACAGCTACATCCTTGTGTACGGTACACACCCTGAGCACAGCTGGCTGCTGAAGTGAAACCTCAGCTCACACACCGTGTCTGCTTTTAGTGCCACACACACACACACACACACACACACACACACACACACACAAATATATAGAAATGAAAGAAAGAAGGAAGGTTTTTTTCGACCTGCTCGGTTGCACTTGTGTGATGGTGCAGTCACAACGCCGTGGCTTGTTTTTATCGACTTCCTGTATTGACGTTTTTAACATGTTTGTAGATTCCTTTAGATTTCAGGTCACTGAGCCTCGAGTCCAACCTGTTCAACTCTTATCCACTCCAAACACACAGCGTGTGACTCCAACAGGAATCTGCCTGTCCCTCTGCCTGTCCCACAGTGTGTCCCTTTTCCCATCTGTCTGCCTGTGTACACTTGTCTGTTTTTTTGTTTCTCTCTTTTTCTTTTTCTTTTTTCTCTGTCTGTCTCTCTTATTGTTTGTCTTTCTGTATCAGACTCTGTCTCCATGTCTCATCCATCACTCTGTCTGTCTGTCTCTCACACGCTCTGTCTGTCTGTCTGTCACACTCTTCGTCTATCTCTTGGTGTCTATACATCGGCCTCTGACTGTCTGCATACTTCTGTCTTGTCTCCTTCTTTTTTTCTTTTCTTTTTGTCTCTCCAACCTCCTGTCCATGTATCTTTGTGTTTCTGTCTTTCTGTCTCATTCTCAGTGGGTAGACACATGGATATATATATATGTATATATGCATCATTGTGTTTTAGGTTCTGTGTCCATTTTTTTTTTCCCTCTCCCTTTACATCAGTCTGTCTGTCTGTCAGTGTGTGTAGAGGACTCGGTTCTGACTGGTTTTATTCATTAGCTTAAATAATCCTTGTTGTTTTATTTACCCCTTAATACCTCTCTGTCTCTCTGTCTCCGATCCCACAGGTACGCTTTCACCGTGATCGCCAACATCACCGTGTACGCCGTGGCGTGGCTGCTGTTCCATTTCCAGTCTAATGAAGACCCGGCCCTGACCGACAACCTCGGCCCCGTCGACATCCCCATCTTCAGAGTGAGTGTAAACACACACACACACACACACACATAAACACACATGACTTGGCACTCAGCATCAAACCCTGCAATTTCCTGTTTCATATTTCGAGTTCGTGTCTCGTCCCTTTTCTGTTCACTTTTAAAAGTAGCACTTTTACTTCTCCTTTTTTTTTTTTTTTTTGCCCGTTTCTCTCACATGCAGTGTTTCTGTATCTCCTGTTAAAGGTCACTTATTACACGCCGTGCGTCTCCACAGGCTCTGGGCTTATTTAACAGAGTCGCGATTCTCAGTCGTCTAAATTCTTAAAATCCGGTCAAATTTAATTTAAGACGACGACGACGATAACCAGACGCAGGAGGTTGGTGGCGCTGTGTCTCGTGTCAAAGTTAAAATAACCTCCTGTCTGAAAATCACCAGCTGTTCACTCTCGATTAGATCCGACTCTACTGACTTCATTTAACTTTCTATTGTTTCACTGAAATACTTTATTTGCAGTCATAAATAAATAAATAAACACACACACACACTTACCGGGTGTTTATATTGTTTGGATGCATAATTTGGTACATAAACATGTTTGTCCAAAATGAAACATATTTTCATATATTTGTATAAAAGTAAAAAAAATATATATATTTTTTTCATTTGGAAATAATTGTACATAATAATTTAAATAGTTAAAAAAATAATTTTTATGCTCATTATGCCAATTATTTTCTTGAGTCTTTTACTAAAATAAAAAAATAAATGTTTTTATTAGTGTTATATTTTTAGATTACATTGTGTCTTTTTTCACATCTATAAAATGCAACATTACATTTTTATCCTTTATTTCGATCACAATTAAAAAAAATTTATGTTTGTTCTTCTTCTCATGAATGTTTTTCATTTGTATTTTTTAAGAACCTGAGTCTGATCGTCTGGGCGATCGGCATGTTCTTTTCTCTGCTCTTCCACCTGGGGACGCGAGAGACGAGGCGTGGCGAGAGCGAGGACGAGGACAAGGAGGAAGGAGGAGACGGAGAGCGGACGCCGCTCCTCACCCGATCCGCACTCGACTCTCCGTCTGTGGCTCTGCAGTGGAAACACTGGCTCAAAGAGCCGTCCTTCTACCAGGTACCGAACCCTCGGCCAATCGGTGTACGACACAGTCAGGTGCTGAGTGAAGGGCGGGAGGGGGGGATTAGTGCAGGACCTTGTACTCTCTCGTCTGTTATTACACCTCGTGACTCTCTGTGTGGAGGAGGTCATGTGACTTTTACACTCAGTCAGGTGTGATGGAGTTACAGCAGGTGGACGTGAAGAGAGCTGTAGAGTGCAGAGACACGACGGAGTGACGTGTCTCACCCTCATCACGCCATCCGTCACATCACTCACTCTCTCTGTTTTTACATAAAAACACTCCGTCTGCACTTACTGAAGCGAGACGGGGAGAGAAAGACAGAGAGAGGGAGACACAGAGAGAGGGAGACACAGAGAGAGGGAGACACAGAGAGAGGGAGACACAGAGAGAGGGAGACACAGAGAGAGGGA
>JAQMYK010000003.1:2144114-2158483 GCA_030014345.1 Clarias buthupogon
CAAGGCCCTTAACCCTATCTGCTCCAGGGGCGCTGTAAGCTGGCTGACCCTGCGCTCTGACCCCAGTTTCCTAATTGTGATATGCGAAGAAGAAATTTCGCTGTGCTGTAAAAAGTACATGTGACAAATAATTTAATATTCTATTCTTCTTCTTCTTAATGCAATGACTCCAGCCTCACTTCATTCCTTGTGTAGTTCTCCCAAGCTCTTGAATCTGCATTGCTTGACAATCTTATTCCATGGCTTGTCCTCCTTTTGGAGAGTGACGATAATCATCTTCCGGACAACTGTCAAGTCAACAGTCGTCCCCATGCATGTGCTGAACTGGAGTCAGAGATTAACAGTATCTCTACTGTATCATTTGTAATTTCAAATTAAGTATTGTTATATTTTGAGTTACTATATTTTTGGTTTTCTTGAGCTGTATTAATCAAAATTAATGCGAAAGACTTGAAATATTTCACATTACATTTAGTGAGTCTAGAATATATACGTGTTCTCCCCTAAATTCAATCATGAAAAACATTTATTTTTTTCATAATATTCTAGATGCACTGCATGTTTAACTCTATTATGCAATTTTAAAGTTAGAATCGTTTTATACACAAAACAAAGCAATTAACAACACACACACACACACACACACACACACATTTAAGACAACACAACACAACACAGTTTCTCTCCTATTATACAAATACTGCACTTGTTTGTCTCGGTCATAATTAACATTACGGACAAAGCAGAAATATCACCTTTATGAAGATCAGGATGCCTTAAACAGAGTGAAATAATTGTGATTGTATAAAAATACCATAGTAGTAGTAATAATAATAATAATAATAATAATAATAATAATAATAATATATTTATTAAATATTAAACTGTAAAAAGTTTTTCCTAATAGAACATGACAGTACATTAAATATAAGATTATTAAACCTCTTTCTAGACATATTTACTATTTTAAGTGTTGTTTTTTGTTGTTTTATTGTCAGATAATTCTGCTTTTTTCTGAGAATAAATGTTTAAAATTATCAATATTATCTGCCAATAGAACACAAAGAAAATGAACACTTACTGTAAAAATACTTAAAAATGTCTACAAATTGGTTAAATCTTATATTTGTTTATTGTCATTTTTTTTATTTAGAAATTGTAGATGAATTCGACTAGATGCAAAAAATAGTTGCACTTGCTAAGATATCATTTTTGCAGTAAAATAAAAACAAAATGTATTTATAATATATAACATATAGAGGGTTGAGGAAGTATTAGAGAAGCACCAGATTTCATCCTTTTAACATTGTCCTCTTTGAGCATATAAAATACTGAATACTGAGATTTGTTCGACATGATCGAATGGTCTCCTGGTATTTACACCGAGCTGGAACAGAGTCAGCATTTTATCCAAAACATATTCCTCCTTCTCATCCGTCTGTGTGTCGTGTAGAACATTGTTAGCAAGGGAGGGAAAAAAAACCCAACCCAAACACTTATTAATAACACCTTTGTTTTAAAGCTTAAAGAATCCAAATGGAAAACACACGTGGGCCTGCGTCCTATTACTGAGCAATTACGGCTAATTGGAACAGCGTTTCTGAAAGCCCACTGTCAGCTCTTTCGGATCTGATTCAGCACAATGGGCCGGTTAAAGGACGACTGTAATTCAGTGTGAAGCTCAGACAACAGAGACACAACAGTTTATGAGAAATACACTCATCATTTCCCACGGTCCAACTGCTGAGCCAGCTCATCGCAAGTCGCATCTCTGACGCTCTGTGAACTCCAGGAAGCAGATGAGGAGATGGTCTACTGAATGTCGCCTGATGACGGAGTGATATTGATTATAAAAATTGCAGCTCGATCACTATGCTGTCTGAATAAGGTGGATTGTACCACAGTGCTTCAAAAGTCTTCTGAATGGCCAGAAGGTGGCGTTACTGTAAGTGCAAAGCGAATACAGCTCATGATGTTACCAAGAAACTACAAAGTGTAAACCTCTCCATCCTAAAGGTGTCTGAAAGCTACAACTTTTACTTCTGACTCACAAAGCGCTGACACTGGAGACTCCTTCCTTTATATATTATATAAACTTCTCCTTAAGGAAAACACCACTATATTAACTATTATATGTCTTGAATGAAATGAAGTTTTTGAAATAAGTCGTTCTAAAACCTGTGTTTTTATGTTGCAGTGGGTTTTAGGGCAAACTTGGCTTTTGGAAAGCGTTGCTTGATGACTGTCAGGTGATCTCCACAATTATAAGACTATAATGCTGAACTTATTACCTGCATTCTTATACTGTATATAAAGTATTTTCATTTCAAAACAAAATGAACTTATGGAAATTATATATAGAATACAGATCAAATAAATGAAGAAAGAGAAACTGTGCATAGAAATTTGTAGGTCTACTTAACACTTTGTAGGTCTACTTACTGTAATACTTAACACTATAATATAATAACATTTTAAACTGATATAGTTTGTAATTTCAATAGCAGGTGGAATCCATTACTGGACTATTTATCTCTTCACTACTTTGAATCCAGCCTTTAGAGTCTCTTCTGGTTTTGTGTAAAAGTGTACAAAGATCATTCAGCAGCAGCAGGGACGGATCTAGGCCCGAGTCAAGGCAGGCGAGTTCACCTAAAAGCGGTACCACATGTTTTCACCAAAATAAAAACAGTTGTACAGTCTGGAAAGGACCTGGAGGAAAGCACTTCTGGAGCTTCATAACATTTTTTATATACTGTATATAGTAGAGTATAGTCCATGCATGGCCTTTGTTTGGTCTCTGAAAATTGGATATCATGTTGGGACGACTTCAAAATTGTGGACTCGTCAGGAGCTTTCTGGAAATCCTGGGATTTGATCTCACAACCTTCTAAATCTCTAAAAATTAGGTTCTATGCTTCCATACAGTAGTTTTATGCAGGATAGCTGTAGCCCAAGGGTTTGCAAAGTAGAGGTCATGAACTCTTTACTCATTTTATTCATACTGTTTTGTTTGATTTGAATTCATATTATTGCTGTAACCATGGTGGGACTTTTGCATGCTATTGTTTTCAGTTGTTAAGCAGAGTGAAATTTAAGCATGGACTTGGACTTACAGAAGCTTCATATGGACCATTTGGCACCAAACTTGAAATGAAGCTAAAATCCCACCTGATAAATAAACTTGATTACATACTGACCAACTAGTCAAATAATTCAAAAATATAAACTAGATATCGCATTAACTGGAGTACTACAGTAACTTCACATCCAAACAACAGAGATCAGGACTTCCTGAGCGTGTGTGAGACTGTGTTGAGTTTACACACTCCTCAAAACATCCCATGAAATGTAACTGCATGTATAGATCAGAAAACCTGGCTGATTTTAAAGGCGGTGATTTTTCACGCTAGAGGAACAGTAACAGAGCCACGTTTTAATTCGCAGCAGGTTGGACCCGCGTCTGCTCCTCGTTACAGCCGATCTGTTCCTAATGAGGACGGCGTGTAGTCAGCGAGTGCGGAGATTCCGCTTTGCTTTATTTGCAGACTGAAGTCCAATCTTTACAGAGCTGGAGGTCAGGAGATGGGTTTATAATGTGCTCGCTGAAACAATACTGGCTCGCATTTCCCACTAAACCTCTATTGAAGCCATTAGACTCTGATTTTCTTTATTCATTAAATAATAATTTAATGTTGTTTTGCAGCCGCCTCTGTTAGTCTGACATTTAGCAGCAGTTAGAGTTCATCTTTAAAAGGAGTGTTGTTTTTCTTTTTTAACGAACTATGCTGCCTTTTTTTTGTTGTTTTTATAGTTTTTCTTGTGTTCCTGGTGTTTTTCTTTCCTTGGTCTGTCTTTTTAATGGCATTACCCTGATAGCTTAGCGCTGGCACATGCTAAAATAAACATTTCTCATAAACGTTTGGGTTGGAATCTGTGGTTTTCTTTACCAGCTTTCCTTCTTTTTTAATCCAAAAATTGACCTTTTTAGTCTTTAACCAAAATCCTAACTAGCCAAACAATTTTCCCAGAATTCTCTCCTTTTACTAGCTTTAAATTAGCTTTCTTAGCTTTTTTAAAGTTTAATATACTAAGATATTTGAGATATCTATAATAATATGAGATATTATTTGAGATAATAACCATTTTGTAAAGCAGAAATAGCTTTTCACATTTTTAAAAATATATAATTTGCCACTTAGCTGCCTTATAAACACTCCAGCAACATCACTTACACGCTAGCTAGTTGTGCATTGACGTGTTTAGTGTCTCAGCTTCTGTTTTTAACATCTAAAACATTGTTTGCTGTAGAATTTTGATTGCTAACTAGATAATAATTTTGGCTAGTTTTAGCTCGCAGCTTTCCTTCAAAAAATAGACTATTTTAGTCCTTAAGCTAAAATCGCTAGCTAGCTAAAAATGTTCCCTGAATCTTTTCATTCCTTAGCTTTAAATAACTTTTACGGATATTTGTTTGTTAGTTAGTTTTTATTATACTGTATATGACGAGATTCTTTTCAGCAGTCAGCTACAGTAGCTCACAGTTTTGTCAGTGAACATTAAATGTAATGCTACAACATGTACTACCGTATTACCTTTATTACATACACATATTAAAAAAATGCTGACTCATGGCTCATGCTGTAACTGTTTTGCACTTGTTTTTTTCACAGTTATCCAAAAGTATTGGCACTGTTATCAGGACTGGAACCTGACTAACTGCTTTGTTTTTTGCTTTTGCTTTTCTGCAAAAGTTCTCCGAGAGGCCAGAAGGAGGCAGTAACACTTTTGTCATGATTTTTGTCATTGTCATCATTATGGTGTGTGTGTGTGTGTGTGTGTGTGTGAGTTCTGTCCTGGCTTTCTACTGCTAAGAGCAGTTTAGTTAAAGTACATTAACCATCACACTAATGTCAGAATAAAATATATATATATATATATATATATATAAAAATAAAATAAAAACATGGTTTAATGGGAGGACTTTTAAAAACACACACACAATACAAACTGTGCAAATGTTGTAGTTGATCTTTGCCAATCTAAAAAAAAATTATGCATTTTTTGTCCAAATAACCATTTTATGCAATAATATTTAAAGACCATATTTTTAAAATATACAAATTAACTCATTAAGATCTCATTACTTCCCCCCCCTCTTTTCTCTTGTCCGTGAGTGTTTTATTTTATTTTATTTTATTTTCAATTATTAAGTTTAATTTTATACCTTAGAAGTGTTATTTTCAAGCAGTTAAGTGTAATTAATTCAACATTTAAGATTTTGACACATCAGACTGTTTCTTATAACTTTCCACATTTTAAGGAAAACTCGACTGTGAAAGACAATTAACACTGCCTAGTCAAAAATGGCACACAGTCTTAGATTTTGGTCTACCCCAATTTGCTGAGTCTAGACCTGAGCAACTGAATCAGCCCCAGATCATAACACTGTGTCTCCAGAGTCTTGTACAGTGGACACTATGCATGATGGGTGCATCGCTTCATGCGCTTCCCTTCTTACCCCCTGACACGCCCGTCACTCTGAAGTCATCTTTATTCTACCTGGCAAACTGAAGACTTTTTTTTTTGACGAGTCTCTCTAACAAGTGGTTTTCTTATGAGCACACAGCTGTTTAGTCACAGTCCAGTGAGGTCTCATCACATTGTGTGTGTATGGAAATGCTCTTATTTTCACTATTAAACATAGCTCCTGTTGTCCATTTTATTGTTTACAATGCAGTGTCACCAAGTGTTGAAGTGATCTCTGATTTTACTGACCACATTTCATCCATACAGTCGATGGTTCAGCACTATCCTTCCAGTTTTCCAATTAAATTTCAATAAAATGTTCTTTATATAAAGCATTTAACAATGGTCATTGACAGAAAGCAGCTTTACAGAATAAAAATAAAAATGATGGAAATAAGTTTAAAAGACAAAGAAAATATGAATACATTACTGCCTGCATCAGCCGAGCACAAGACTATCTTCATGGTCAAGTGGAATCCCCAGGATTTAAAAATGTGTTGGACAAAAAAATATTAATCTCAAACATAAACGATGAATATTAGCGGCTGTTCGAAATCCAGTGAAGAACTTGAGCAGATGTTGATGGAAACAGATGTTGATAGGGGTCAGGTGTAGCTCAGTGGTTAAAGCATTGGACTACGGTTCGGAAGATCCCAGGTTCAAACCCCACAACCACCAAGTTGCCACTGTTGGGCCCTTGAGCAAGGCCCTTAACCCTCAACTGCTCAGATGTGTAATGACATAAAAAAATGTAAGTCGCTCTAGATAAGACCGTCTGCCAAATGCGTAAATGTAAACAGGTCTCAAAATCACAGCTATCAAAGTCATGTAGCAACACAGCTACATGACAGAGCTAGTTATCGACCCATGCGATGACAAGCATGATGGCTTTTACAGTGGCGTTTCCATGAAAGTTTACACTCCGGAAGCTGAGTTGAGCGCTACCATCAGTCCTGTATCATGCCATCCTCAGACCAAGGAAGCACAATTTTGCCTAAGCACACTGATATGAGGAAAGAATTGTGCCAAAACATCCTCCGAGAGCAACTTCTCCCAACCATCCAAGAACAGTTTTTCCAGCATTAAGAAGCACATTGCCCGCAAGTGGCCTGAGGAACAAAACATCAGATGTTCCATGGCCAGGAAACTCCCCAGGCATTGATGCCCTTGAGAACTTGTGGTCGATCCTCAAGAGGCGAGTGGACAAACAAAAACCCACAAATTCTGACAAACTCCAAGCATTGATTATGCAAGAATGGGCATAAACATCAGTCAGGATGTGGCCCAGAAGATGATTGACAGCATGCCAGGGTGAATTGCCGAATTCTTGAAAAAGAAGGATCAACACTGCAAATATTGACTCTGTCCATGAACTTAATGTAATTGTTAATAAAAGCCTTCGACACTTATGAAAGGCTTGTAATGATACAAAATGACAAAAATACTTGTTCGCCGCATTAGTCTTGTAGTCTTGTGATCATCTACTTCATTTTATTATTTTTTCAACTGTGTCTTTAATCAAGCTGTGTTTCTCTGAAATCATCCAAAATTTCTACAAATTCTCCTGGATTTTGCGTGAGATCGGGTTGCAGCGCATGAGTGGGAAAGGGGAAGAGGAGAAATCCTCGGGGAGGAGGTGGGCGAAAGCTCAGTGAGATGATAATGACGCTGCGGTTTTTATGTGACGATCCCAAAGGGCAGAATCGGAGCCGCACTGGCAGCAGCCGAGCATCTCGCAGCCTTTTAAAGTTCACAGCAGAAACTTATTACACGTGATTACAAACAGAAGGAGAAAAAAGTCAGCGCAGGTCTCAAAGCTCATCTCTAAGCGAATCCTACAGCGATGTGGATGCTGTAACCTGATTGAGGGGGATGTCTTGAGATTTCCTGATCTCTAGAGGAGTATAGAGTATCTCAGTTATAAATGAGGAAAGCATGATGTGTCATTCTCTACTGACAGATTGAGGAAAGATTCCTGAAGACCAGCAGATTTTTTTAATGTATACAGCAGACGTTGATGTTCAAAAGTTAGGTAGCCGAATACAACGTGTGTTTTAAATTTGTAGTGTAATCTATTTTACTATTCCGACATGTCAATCCAGCGAAAAACGGATTCAGGTGAAAATTTTAATAGAAAGTTATGTCAAATATTATTAGATATGTTTAGAAGCTAGCTTGCTAAGCAGTTTGCATTAATGTTTTTTGTTATACCATAGCACTATTGAAATCTGACCTCTGAACATTGTATAGTTCATTTTTTATTGTTTTTATGGTAACAGCTCATTCATAGGGACTACGAGGATGCACCGTAATGCATCAGATTAAAAATGTGTATTGGATAATGTGGTATAGTTTTCTGTTAGAAGACAATAATTCTCCAGTGTCGGGCCTCCGAGTGGCGCAGTGGTAAAGCGCTCGCCCTATCATCCGGAGATCGCTGGTTTGGTTCCCGGGTGATGCTGTAACCTCTCACAGCCGGAGGTCTAGAGAGAGCTGATTGGCCGAGCTCTCTCAGAGGGGAGAGATGAGAGGTACTTAGTGCTCCCACATTAATCACGGCTCTACAGCCAATCAGTGGTGTCTGTGAGCTCGCGCACGCGGAGGGAGAGGATAGAGAAAATCAGAAAAGAAAAGAAAAGAAAAAGGAGTCTCCAGTGTTAGTATTTTATTCTAAGAGGCTGATGAGGGAAAGACAGGACGTTATTTCTTGAATGTTCAATAATATTAAATTTAAATATAAAAAGATGAAAAACCTAACAGGATCATCTGATAAAAATGTATAAAATTTTCAATTTTCCAGTAGGTGGTAGTAATGTAGCAACTGCTCTTAAATTCAAAAGAAGAAGAAACAATGCTCTTGCAAGACAAGAATATTTTTGAAGTACTGTGTTAAAAATTGTGAGATGTATGTTGAATTGTATTTAATAATACTTATCATGCATGTGATTATAATGCTGTAGAATACCTGCAGTTCCATGACGTCCTCACTGAAATGCTACCAGAAATAAAGATACAAAATCAGACAAAACAAATTAGAGATACAAAATCAGCAGTCATATTATGTTGAAGCATGGTGTCCGTATTCACCTTCCCCTTCTACACTTCACTCACTGTCACACATTGTTTATTTTTTTCTTTCTTTTTTTTAAGATGCCTTTTTTTTTTTTTTTTAACACATTCTGCACATTTTCTGCGCTTGACGTGCCGTGATGAAACGTGGCAGCTTCCGGGTCGCAGACATCTCAGGAGGTGGGACTTCTAAGCACCAGATCTTAAAAACAAAGAAGACAAACGTAAGAGTGTTAATCTCCATGGGATATGTGTTAGCATTACCAAGACCTTGGGAATCGCTGGTCATACTTCCAACATGGAGCACAAAGAAAGTGTTGAGCCCATGTTGGTGCCATATGGCAGGAGAGGAAGAGCCGGTTCTGCGTAACGGTCTTCAAAGCTTTAGTTCGGAACAAATTGGGAATTTCATAGAGATGCAGTGATGAAGCTTTGATGGCGGTCAGTGGGAAGGAACGAGCAGTGACCACACCCCGAGCGTGGAGGACAGATGGAGAAGCAGGAAAAAACGTTTATGGACCTGTTAATGCCACACTCGTTTTTCTGATGATAAGACATGCAATACTGAAAGAAACTTACTCATACATCCATATTTCTTCTCATCTCCATATACCACTCTCTTGTGTACTTAAGATCTGTCCTTTAATTTGACTATCTATCTATCTATCTATCTATCTATCTATCTATCTATCTATCTATCTATCTATCTATCTATCTATCTACCCAACCCTCCATCCCTTCCTCCCACCTGTCCATTCTTCTCCTTCCTTCACTCCATTCTTCCTTCTATCCTGTCTGATAATCATTTTTGACTATCACCTAGCATATTTCTAAACCTTACCATAGCCTTCAATTCATCTTCACCTTGAAACATACAGTACATCTTTCCCGTCCTTCTTTCTATTATTTTCCATCTGTATCAATCACTTCAATCCATTATTTCATTCCTTTTTTGTTCTTCTCCACCTATATCTATCGCTCAAGCCGTGCTTCCGCCCATCCCACTTTGGGATTTTTATCAACTACCCATCTATTCATTAACGTTCCTCTTTTTAGCTCATTCATCCATCCATCCACCCTCATATCTGAATATACCTTCACCTTATACTTTATGTGACTGTGACCACACCTAACTGCTATCTCTCTTCTCTTCTCTTCTCTTCTCTTCTCTTCTCTTCTCTTCTCTTCTCTTCTCGTCTCTCTCTCTGTCGAGCCACAAATGTCGCTCCTGAGCTGCCAGTGATCCAGACCCCCTCTGCCCTCTGGACCTGTCTAACTCATCCTGGTGCCCCGCTTCTGGTTGTAGACCTCACTGCAAGCATGCCCTGTGTGGTTTGCTTGGGATGCGTGTGGTGACTGGGACAGGTTGCACTTTACCATGAAGATGGTCCTGAAAAAAGGGGTTGATGCAGTTCTCTAAGGACTTGTGACTGCTGTCACTCAATAGTTCAGGACTGAAATTTGAACTTTAGCCTCCAATAATGAAGTGGACTCCATATGAACTTGAAAACCTCAACTGTTATATTGAACTTCCAAGTGCCTAACACATAGTATGATGCAGATCAATCACTCCTATCCATTATCACCCAAATGAGGATGGGTTCCCTGTTGAGTCTGGTTCCTCTCATGGTTTCTATCGTGTGCTATCTCAGGGAGTTTTTCCTTGCCACCGTCGCCTCATCTTGCTCATGAGGGACAACCTGATCATTTTTTTGTCTGTTTCTTATCATCCATCCACAGATCTATCCATCCATCAAGACTGTTCCACTATCATCCACCCATCCATCCGTCCATCTATCCATTCTTCTCCACTTTTGTCCATCATCCTGTCCTTCTGTCTATTAATCCTTCCACATTTCACATGTGTCTGCTTCTGTCAATCCATCACCTGCGGATCGCACAAACTCAACCATCCATCCATCCATCCATCCATCCATCCATCCACCATTTTTTCCATTCATTTATCTCTCCACTCACCTTTTAAGGTTTTAAAACCTGATATTGCCTGAGCGAAAGTGTTTATGTATCATTACGGAGAATGATTGAATATATTCAATAACTTATTTCTGCTATTAAAGTCAGATCTGCTTGCATTGTCGTGAAACTGACTCAATAACTAAGTCAAGTCAGCGGCGGAGTGACGTGTCCCTCATGTCCGAAAGCAGATTAGCTGCACTTGCTGATGTAGCACAGTAACAACACTGTAACGTAAAGTCAGTGTCACTTACCGCTGTGTTTAGACAGCTGCTGCTCAAATCACCAGCTTACACACGCTAAACCGTGGACTCTGCAGAGCTTTAAATCACTTTTATGAAGATGTTCTCATAAATGTGTCCACAACGGCCTTAAACAAAACTCTCTTCCTTAAATATTTAGTATTGTGTGACTGCAATCGTTTAAATAAAAACGTTCTTTATTTGCTTCAAGCGACTGCACAACCATTATATTGTAAGTCTGTTGCTATATATATATATATATATATATATATATATATATATATATATATAAAAAAAAAATAACTGTAATAATACAGATTTTAAAATCCACAATACATCTACAAACTCTGAGACTCATGAGCACTAACATCAAAATGTGAACCCCAGAGGAGGACGTGCAGAACCATCACCTAGGATAATAACAGAAATGAGAAAATGGAGACCATGTAGAAGCATGAATTTGTGTAGGACAAACTTAGAACAATGTTTTTGTCATGTGCAGATGGTAGTAGTGCATCTCCAGTGTTCCTACTTAGATCCTTATCTTGGATTACTGGATTCCCGTGTCTCTATTGGTTTCCACTGGGTTCTCTGGTTTCTTTAAACCTCCCAAAAACATGCATGGTTTGACTGTGAATCCATCCATCTTGTTACCCGTCTGTCTGTCTAATCATATATCATCCATCCATCCATTCCGCCACCCACTTGTCTATCAAATCCATCCATCTAACAATCCATCCATCTCGTTACCACTGTCTGTGAAGCTGTCCATCCAACCATTCATCCATCTAGCCATAGATACATGTCTATCTATTATCCATCCCTCAATTCATCCTTCCATCAAGTTACCTATCTAGCCACCTATCTATTTATGCATCCATCCAACCCACCATCTGTACACCTAGTTATGTCTATCATTACATTATTTATTCATTCAGTTACATGTAGGTCTCATTAGCTATCCCTCTAGTTACCATCCATCCATTTAGTTACCCCTGTCTATAAAGCTGTCTAGTCATCCATTAATTTTTTCCATTCATCCACTCGTCTGCTTATCTATCCATTTACTTACCAATTTGTCCATCCATCTATCCATACATACAGTACATCTAGCTACATCTATCCAGCTATCTGTCCCTCAATTCATCCTTCCAACTAAATACCCATCCAGCCATCTCTCTAACCATCCATTCACCCATCTGTCCACCTAATTATGTATATCAATAAATTCATCCATCCATTCATTTTTTTTTTACATGTATGCTTCTTTAGCTATCCATCCATCTAGTTACCATTCATCCAGAAATTCATCAATTTAGTTACTCCCTCTACTGTATAAAGCTGTCTATCCATCCATCGTTTATCTAGCTATCTATCCATCCAATTATCCATTTTTCTATCCAGCCATCGATCTATCAATTTATCCATCCTTCTGATCATCCATACATCTACTTACATCTGTCCTGCTATCTGTTTCTCCATTTTTGCTTCTATTTACATCTGTCTACATTTGTTTGTCCACCCATCCATCTAGATACTCATCCATCCAAGGATGTTTAGTTATGTGTCTGTCTATCTAGTTATCCAACCCTCTTTTAAATTCCCCATCCAGACATCTATTTAACCATCCATGCATCCATTTAGTTACTGTTTCCTTCCATCAACTAGTTACTCATTTAGCCATCCATCAGTGTCTGCCCCTTGCTATATATAAATCTATCCAATGATCCACCCATCAACCTATTTATTTACTCACCCAACTGAATACCCATCTGTCTTTTCACTCATCCATCCACATTCATCTGTGTTATCTAGTTAAGGACAATACAGCATGTTATTGCTACAGTAACTAGAGAATTTTGGATTATCTGGGGTGTTCTAGAGTGTATTATGGGTATTTCAATTGGTTCCTTCTAACAAATCATTATTGATAAAGGATCTAACAAGAACCATGTATTGTAATAATTGAGGGCAGAACTAGAGCAGCATAATGTGGGGCTGTGGGACAGTATGACATAAGAAATAAATAGAAGTGTTTATTGTGTGCTCAGTTAATTTTAGTGTTACATTAAAGTTTGTGATATATGAAGACATAAACCGCTGATATATTGCAAGGCTTAAAGGTTCAGTTCAGTTCAAACAACTTGAAACATCTGTATAACAGCAGAACTGGAATGAGACAGAGCTTTGTAAATCCAGAGGCCTGTACATACGTGAAAGGAAAATTTCTTCCAGAACTTTCTAAATATAGAGAATAAAAGTCAGAGTCCATCATTTTGTCAAATTAGATTTTGCAGGCGGGATCGTGCATCATTCTTCACTAACAGATGTCCAGGAAAGTGAGTCATAGGAACTTGAAGCATTCAGAGAAAAAAAAAAAAACTTCTGCTAACCCAAAATTATTAGCTGGATGAGAATTCGTCTGATCAGATTTACTCCTGACACAGTGTGCAGAGCTCAAAAAACTCAAAAGCTCAAAATGTTCCCTCACACATCGCCATTTTCCACAGTTTTATCTTGTATCTCAAAATTTACCGTGTTCTTTTAGCTTCACTTTTTTTGTTTAGAATATTTTACCCTTTTTTCTTACCAAGGCGTCTTGGTTCGGATCTACAGAGGCTACTGAGGAGCAATTCATCTGGCAGAAGGCTTGAGTTTTGGCTGAGCTAAAGGGGAAATGCACAGAATTCCTCCCGAGTCCCCATTGAGGCTGGTGTGAAAGGTGATAGCGCTGATCTCCTCAGCACGGCATGGTAGCAGGCGCCGCTCACAAACAGTGCGGCAACAAAAGAGAACTAAAAATCCTCGTCTGTCTCAGGGACGGTTGTTTCCTGGGGAGAATGATGTGCACGGTGCCCTGGTACAATAAAAAAAGTGCCACTTCTGGGTTTTATGAAGACTTTTATAGGATAGAATAAAGAGCAGGGTTACTTACTGAGAGCAGACTCGGAAGGATCATGTCCAGGATAGAAGCGCCAAGGGAGAACAAAACCTAAAAGAGACCAAGATTAATAATGTGCAGCTGACATTTTATACATGATAGGTTTCCTTGGGAATCAGTAGCACACTTTTGTCCCTTAAGCACCGAACATGTTGAATGAATAATTGCATTCTAGTTTTGCGTTATATCTCTAAGCAGTCGGGCATCCAGGGAAATGTGGTGGAAGGGCAGGGTCGGAGAAATCCTAAGTCTCATGGCCTAAATTTAGATTTTTAAAGGTTCAAAGATATGTTGAAAAAAAAAAAGTTTTTCGGAGATGCAAAGTGTTTTTCTTTTGAATATAAGTAAAAACCAGAACAAACCCTTTGGGAGAGGCTGTTAGAGGATAATGATCAATGCTGGGGTGGTGTGAGGCGACAAGATAAAAATTTTCCTGACAGATTAACACAGCTTGTCAAACAACAAGTCTTTCATGCCTTAGATGCATGGGTTTCCTCTGGGTTCCAGAGTTTTCTCCTTTATGCTAAATTATGACTGAAGAAAACAAGAATATAGCCTTCAATGTCTTTATCTCTCTCTCTCTCTCTCTCTCTCTCTCTCTCTCTCTCTATATA
>JAQMYK010000003.1:2170752-2191902 GCA_030014345.1 Clarias buthupogon
ATAGTTTTGAAATCCCCAGTATTGTTGTAGAATGTAGAAAATAAATCACTAAACAAAAACAAAGACATTTGCAAGTGACCCCAAACTTTTGAACGCTAGTGTATATTGTTATGTTGTTATATTGTTTTGCATAGCAGGTCCCCTTTAATCAGACAGCCCTGGATGTTTTGCGAACTTCTAACCTTCTGTACATACAGTACAACCTCAACCACTGCTCTGAAAATGTCTTCTATTTCAGTTAAACGCTAAAGTGTTCTATGATCAAATCACTTAGCCGTAAAGCTTTGAAAAATATCGCCTTTTATTAATCCCATTTGGAGTAAAAAATTATGTTTTATTGTGTTCCAATGAAACTCATCAGCTCAGCTTTTTCCATGTGGCATTACAAGCGATCCCACTCACCGCTGAGTGAAAAGACTTTAAGGCCCACTGAGCTGAACACGAATGACTGTATGAGGTTGTGTTGAAATAGGAAACAGCTCCCACTCCAAAGTTAATGTCCAGCTTTTTTGCGGCTCCTCCGAGGATGACTAGCGTTTGGGAAACGTTTTAGCTCGTAGACGTTTTGGATAATAAAAATTCCAGCTGAAATCAGGTGGAACAGGTCAGACTGGAGGGTCGAAGCCACATGAAAAGCTGGCGTTATTGGAATAATGACAGGAATTTTAATATGGACGGATGATTTAAGCCTAAGGATCAGACGGGGCTCATTTGGAAATACTGAGTCTCTTAATGGAGTCGTTCTCCTAAATTCAGGCTTTAATGTGAGTTTTGCTTCGTGGGTGAACCTGGTGTGATGTAAGTCTGGACATGAACGTTGTGGAAATAGTCTATTAAAAAACTATTGATAGGAAATTGTGGTACATGCAAATCATGGAAATAAATGGTTCTTGTCTAATGATTGGTTGTTTTATTTTCTTATTTATTGCCTTTTATTTCACCAGAAATGACAGAATAGCGCTTCATTTATCCATTCTATGGTTTGTAGTACGCAATAACAGCTAGGGCTATGTGATTATATTATAAACACTTTTTCCACTATACTGAACTTTCAACTTTCATAGCACGCAGTATGACCACAAATCAATCACCACCATATCTATCCGTTATCCCCCAAATGAGGACGGGTTCGCTGTTGAGTCTGTTTGCCCTCAAGGTTTCTTCCTATTGTCATGTTGGGGAAGAAGAAAACCTGTTTATAGCTTTTCTACTGACACTGGAGACTCCTTACACATAATTTGATTTAAAAAATACTTTTAACTGTTTTAAAGTATATATATATAAAAAAAAAAAGGTTTAACAGCTAAAAACATTTCCACTTTTCCCTGTGAATAATTTGTTACTACAGGAACGGTCATGCCTCACAACAAGTTTATTAACCTAAATTTAATGTGTGTGAGGTTTTTTGTAACTGCACAGTATGTTGTCCTTGGGCACTATGAACGGCACTTACTTATAAATTTAATATTTTGATGAATAAGTGTTTCTTCTTCATTCTCCTGAACATGGCCAAGAGTGATGCTTTTAACAACCCCGTTCTCCTAACCAAAACATTGAACACTGATTATTTTTTCTTTCCAGAGTCATATTGCCAACGCTAATAAGTTTGTTGGACCTCCTCTAAATATCTTCATTCTGTAGCAGTTACAATGTTTGTCCCCTTGCTGTGGGCACAGAGCAGCTCTGTGGACCTTCCCTCTTTATTTGGGGTAGAGGAGGAATAGTGTCATGTACTGTACTAGTTCTTTATGTTGGAATCATAACTTGTTAATATTTATCTATTATATAGAAAGTGGAAAAGCCGGATAATTGGCTAACACTGTCGCCTTCAGGCTCCGGGTTCAATTCTGGCCTCCGGTCTGTGTGCATGAAGTTTGCATGTTCTCCCAGTGGGTTTCCTCCTGATAGTCCAGTTTCCTCCCACAGTCCAAACACATGCAAACCAGGTTAACTGATGTTCCCAAGTTGCCTGTAGTGTGTGTGCCCTGTGATTGATCTAATTTCTTAAAGAACCATTTTAAAAGAAGTATCCCCATGGCATAGAAAAGATGTTACTGTGTTTCAGAAGGGCCACATTGGAGACATCTAAGGAGATTGACCTGAAATAAGTGGAATTTGGTTAAGAACTGCCCAAGACATTATGAAAACCTGGAAGGAAAGTGCTGAACCATCAACCTCACATGAAAATAAAGTATGAAAAACATGAAAGCGATCAGAAAAGACTTTAACGCTTTAAACCAAAGAGCTTTTCCATAAGCACACAAGGTGATGAGAACTCACAGGATTGGGACAAAGCAGTTATGTGTCCAAAAGAAAATCATTTGTTGGTGAAACTCATCAGGAAAAAAAGGTTTTGGCAAGGGAGCATGAAGATTGGACTTTGGAGCGATGGAAAAAGCCATGTAGTCGAGATGGAGTCTATTCCAGAGCGATGAGCGTGTCAGGGTAAGAAGGGAAGAGCATGAAGCAATCATGCAGAATGGCCACTGTACAAGCCTCTGGAGGCAGTGTTATGATCTGGGGTTGCTTCAGTTGGTCCGGCCAATACAAATTAAAAGAAACAGGGCGTAGCTGTGGTATCATTTGTTCTCTGTAAACAAAATGACTTCTCATTGTTTTATTACTAGAATTATAGCCATCTAATGGTGAAATTCTGCTTTTCACTCTGGCTGTTGGCATTTTCCTTTCCTGTCCTTCATGATGACTCCCCTTACACAAAATTTCTCTGATTAAACAGATCGGACTGCCCAGTCCTAACAACCCCCCCATAAAAAAAAAAAAAAAACCTTTTATTGGTTCCTCGCTGTTTTTAAGGTCATCTGGGGTCATATGCAATCAGCAGACCGAGGGGGTCGCCAGGCACATAAACAAGCCTGTGTCAGGCGCTCAGAAAACACCCCGCGGCCACTTAAACTCCAGCGAGTGCTTCCTGTGCCATAAACACAGTGTTTTGAAAGTAAACATTCCTGCTCGGCAGAAAGAAGGGGGAAAAAATTTAACAGCCGTGGCTTTGCCGATGCTCTGAATGAATCTGAGTTCTGCACTTAACACCGAGGAGTCCATCATCAGGCTATAAAACACCGCAGCAGATTTCTGGAAGCGCCCAGACAGCTTATTTTTCTCCTCAGCCTTAAAGGATTTTTTTTTTTTCCCTCTGCGATCTTTATCCAAAACAAATACATAAGTCGAGTTATGAGATGTTGGTTAGATCTCACGGCAACTAGGGAAAAGCAATATCTCTCATTTTTCTGCTCTAGAGGAAGAAAAGAAGGAGGAGGAGGAGGAGGTGGAGGAGGAGATGGTGGTGGTGGTGGTGAAGGAGGAGACGGTGGTGGTGGTGGTAATTTGAGGCTGAAGGAACATTTAGAGTTTTACATCAAGTCCTGTGGAGTCACTGTGTAGAGGTTTTATTGTGTTTAAAGATGAGAGATAAAGAAAGAATGTAAGCAAGCTAAATTTTTTAAGAACTCACAAATCATATTACTTAAAAGATACATGATTTAAAAAAAAAAAAAAGACATGGTCAGAAAAAAGCGCTTATGGAAGCAAACAAGTGCAGAGACCCAGAAGAGAATAAGAGGAGTCTGAGGACGAGAGTGTGTGCATTTTATGTAAGATTTTGTGAAGAAACTAAGCACGTACAGTAGTGTGGTGATATTCATTACTGTCGCCTGAAACACCTCAGATCACTCAAAGATGAGGAATAGAGGAAAAAAATATCCATGTTCCACAACACACGAATCCTTCTTCATTATACTGCTGCTTGCAAATGTTTTATTGCATAAGAATATTACAGATTCAGATATACTCAGGTTGTATACAAAAAAGAAAGGCAAAGGTAAAAGCCTCACACACACACACACACACACACACACACACACGTTGTGCCACATTCATTCAGGAGGAACTGCATAGTTATTGTGTTATATTAGGGATGTAGATCTTTGAAGTTTGGAGATATGTGATCAAAGAGATGATATAAAGCAAGATGTATGTAAATGATTTGTTTGTTTAATTTAAATTGAGAGACCACGCCTCCTTAACTGGCAATGTAATTGACAGGCACAAAAGCCACGCCCCCTTCACTGACACTGTAACTGACACATACACAGGCCACACCTCCTTTACTCTGACTGAAAATACGCAGGCCACACCTCCTTCCCCAGGACTGTAACTGACAGTCACACAGTCCACGCCTCCTTCACTGAGACCATAACTGATAGACCCATAGGCCACGCCTCCTTCACTGTAACTGTAACTTACAGACACATAGGCCACGCCTCCTTCTTTAGGACTGTAACTTACAGACACATAGGCCACGCCTCCTTCACTGGAACTGTAATTTACAGACGCACAGGCCACACCTCCTTCACTGAGACCATAACTGATAGACACATAGGCCACGCCTCCTTCTCCAGGACTGAAACTTACAGACATGCAGGCCACGCCTCCTTCACTGGAACTGTAATTTACAGACGCACAGGCCACACCTCTTTCACTGAGACCATAACTGATAGACACATAGGCCACGCCTCCTTCTTTAGAACTGTAACTTACAGAGGTCTTTATTGCGTTTTCAAGCTGATCAAAAACTCCACAGCTCTACGCCAAGTCTTAAGGAATAAGTGGTGAATTTACTTTTAATGATAAGAACAAACCAGAGCTTGAACTGTATACACAGAAGCCACGCCCCCTCTCAGACTTACAAGCACAGTGGCCACGCCTAGTTCTCTAGGACTGGGACTAAAAGACATGCAGGCCACGCCTACCTCTGCTGGAGGCATAGAGGCCACGCCCAGAAAGGTTTCCCAATATCTTGGAAGAGATGGTGCGTGTGGTTTTATATCAGTGCAGTGCAGCTGTATGTTCAAGTCTAAGACGTCTGATTGGTCAACTTTTTAACCTGTCCATATCTGGTCCATATTTTACTCTTGATAGAAATGTATACAAGTTTGCTGTGTGTGTACAATATGTGTGTGTGTAGAGAACTATGCATGTTTTGACATCCTTTAAAAATGCATGCCAGTCATATAAACCCAAAGGCAGAATATTAGTATATTCATTACAAAGGTAAAAAAAAAAAAAAAAAAAAAAGGAAACAGACCAGGCCGTGGTCTTGATTACATCCCAGGAGAAATCAGGGAAAAGTCCTGAAGGCTCCTTGAATGTTTGTGGGATTTGCATTGCTACATTCCAAAAAGTTCGTCCATGGAGCTGCTTCGTTCTCCAGAGCTCTCGAGTAACGCCGCCTCCTCGAGGAGCGACCGTGGCAAATGTAAACGCACACACTTTCCATTTCACGTTTTTTCCAGAGTTACATCGAGTCGAGTTTTTTCCCACTCTGCCAAAAACATGACCGCTGTTGACGTCAATCACTGCTTTAGAAGTTTTCTTAAAACACGTTTTTCTTCCGAGCCTTCGAGTCCACACATTGGAAACGTTCGTGTGAAAGGTCTTTGTTGGGGATCGTGGCAGCTCGGTGCCAAACGTCGCCCGCGTTTGTAGTTCGTTTCCTCTCTCAGTTGACGGTCGGCACCTGGTTCATGCTGTACTCCTTGGCCTTCAGTCTCAGGTTGGCGATGCTGTTGGCCATGTTCACTCCCTGCACCGTGTTGTTGTTGGCGCAGGACGGCGAGTAGGAGGCCATGGCGCTGAAGACGAAAGGTCAAGAAATTCAAAGTCAGAAATTCATTACGAGTGACTCAAACACCACTAAAGATTTTAAAATGGTTGATGTTTAACTGTGTATCAGAAATACATAAAAAATCACAACAGTGTGCTGGTTCTGTACAGGTGATGGTGCCACGAGTATATGATTTCCTAGTGTTCAAATTTATAAAGTATTTATTATACTGTAGAAAGAATATATTAATGATCACAAACATCATAATATGAACATAATATTTCTAAATCACTGTTTTGTAATTATTTGTCAAATACTAGCCTTATGTAAGCTTTATGGAACAATAGCTAGCAGGATAATCTGCCTTTGTGCTAACATACAGTATGTCTTTGAATAATGGTAGAGATGGAGGGAAAAAATCAAGTCAATTAGTAATCGCTATTCTTTTGTGTACCAATTCAAAATCCATTTAATCCATTTTAATTAGTTTTTAAATTTATATCCATTTTCATTTGAGGGGTAAAATGTTGCAGTTCATCTATAATACTATAGGTGGCGTGCTGTAAACTATTCACACACTGCCAGGCAACATCCTGTGTGATAGAAGTAATTTATTTCTGAAAATTGTAACAAAACCTGAGAAAATTTTAATATCAAATTGGTATATTTATAAAATTTTAAAACTTGTAGTGTTGTGTGGCCCTGGTGATTCCCATCTCTAGGAAATGATTACATAGATTTTTTTCATAATTTATTAATGTAATAAATAATGTGTTGGCCGGGGTTACATGATGGGAATATTTGTCCTGTTCTTCATATTTACTAAGATGCTATTTTACGTCACTTATGTCTTATGCTAGCTTTAAAGTGTTGCTTCAAGGGTTATGGAGATGCTTCTGGACTGGAGATATATTTTATCAAAATTAAATAATTAATAAGGTTTAAACAGGTAGATTGATTTGAGCATAACAATAATAATAATAATAATAAAAATCTGAAATCTAACTGAATGTGGACCACAACATGTTTAATAATAAATAGATTTTTCGCTTACATGTGGTCATTTTTATCCCATTATAGTTATATTTAATGTTGTGTAAGTATGCACATGAGCTGTTATTATAAACCAATCAGAACCCAGGAATTCATCATCTCTGTGGTATTAAAGAGGACATGTGATGATGAGTAGGATATTAGATGATATTAGGAAGCTGCAGTCTAAGCTGTGTATGATGGAGGACGTTACCTGTACGGAGGTGAGCTTCCCCAGGACAGGTAATCGCTCGGCCTCGGGGCTGGACGCGGTACGATCGGCTGCTCTACCGACGTCACGTCTCCGGAGTAGGATTTGAGCAGCGAGGCGTTTTTACTCGCGAGCAGTGCGCGCTCGTTACGCCGGAACTTAGCCCTTCTGTTCTGAAACCACACCTGAGAAAACAACCGAGATTACAGTCATGGAAAAAAAGATAGCAAACACTCCACATATGCAGGACAGAATAACAAACAAATGCACGTCAATATGCAATAACAGGATTTGAGATATTTATTTATTTATACAGTATGTCTGTAGTGCATACAAATATTTGAGGGACTTTGTATTTGACAAAGAATTTATCCGTGATACAGGAATCTGAAATACATACAGCCTTAACGTGGCTTTACAACAAACAGAACTGTATTTATACTGTTTTATATGTCTTGTATGTTGTCTGTAATTGTAAAGCCTATAAAGTTTCCGATTGTTTGAATCTTTTCTTGTATTTCTGTGATGGTTTTCCCTCTATGGCATGTGACTGCAGTTGCTAAATAGTTTAGGACTAAAATATATTAACTTAGCAGGTTGTTTTTCGTTGCTACCATCACCCATGTCTTGGTGATCATGGCCAAAATGTTAATTATATAACTATACATATAACCTTAAATTTGTATTTGTTTCCATATTTTTTACAATTCTGGAAAGCTGCACTGCAACATTGACGACTATAAAAATACAATTTATTTCAACTTATTTTCATTTACAAACACATCTAAGGGGAAAAAATGTTGTTCGTTAACAATGAGTTTCATCAATAGGTTACATTGTTTTCAGTGAATTTTAAATTGTTAATGTAAATGAATTTGTCCTTGCTGGCTTAATAAATCATCAGCTACGTAGCCCATGCTAGGCACAGTTGATTAGCAGCTTGATGTAAACCAAATGTATAGCAAAATTATTGCAAGCTTCTGTTAATCTGCAGGAACGTTCTGGTATACAGTCTATATGGTAAAATGATCATTTTGTCAAGCCACTTACTACAAATACAAAAAATTACCCAAAAAATCTTACATCGGACATGCTAATTTTTCCAAATGCACTTGCTTGGTAAAGCCACGTTCAGTATTTAACGCTTGCTTTTTTAGCACTGCTACCGATTTTCTCAAATATATACATGTGTATAAATACATAAGTCCATTATTTAAAAAATAAAATAATATACAAATCAAATGTGACTGTATGAACATGTTGAATTATGTTTTCGGAATTCAGACCACGCCTCCTGTCTGAGTCTGAGTGGGGCTATGATGTCTATTCTGGCATCACCATGTTCAAAGAGAACACTGTCCTCTATCCTAAGTATTAACAGCTTTTCCTCTGACTTTTACAAAGCCCTGACACTGGAGACTCCTTCCATCTCATTAAAGGAGCCTTCAGAGTAATGAACCACATAAGCACATTAGAAACACTGAACACTTTGATAAATCCAATGACGCAGCTATAAGGGATATTAAGTTTGTGACATATTTAGTTTATATTACAACACGGTTACATTCTAGATTCTGATTGGACAGAAGGTGTTGATTAGTTTTCTGTAACAGCAGATCTGACATTAGTGTAGTTACAAATCACAGGTTTATATTAATGTATTCATATGTTTTCTATAGTAACTATTATATGCAGGATTTGTCTTTATTTTCATTTATTCATGTCCTAACTATTATCTGCATGACTTTGACCTTCATTATTATTATTATTATTATTATTATTATGAAAGGAGTCTCTGGTGTCTGAAATATTCAAAGGTAAAGCTTTAATACTTAACGTTTCCTGACACAGAGAAGGCTTTAGGATGTTCATATTCATTTAGTTTTAGCCTCTCAAATTCAAGAGGAGCTGGTGTGGGAACGATTCTCTATGGAAGCTATAACATGTAAGAACAGGAACTGCTTCCATGCTTTAAACCATGAACAAATAAAAGTACTTTATATGTTATTTAATAAGTAAAATCTTTAATAGTGACTGAAGTGTAAGAGGAATAAAACTCATCAGGACATGCTGTTACAGGAAAATAATCAACCTCAATTTGGTAAGGGAGGAGAATTACTAGATTATAAGAAAGGTAACACAAGCCCCCGTGCTGTACTTGGTGAACACTTTAACTTTAGTCATTATGTTGTGTCACTAACCTGCACACGAGCCTCGGTCAGATTAACCCTGCGCGCCAGATCCTCCCTGACGAAGGCATCGGGGTAATGCGTCCTCTCAAACACCCGCTCCAGCGCCTGCAGCTGACTGCTGTTGAACGTGGTCCTGTTCCTCCTCTGCTTTCGCTTCTTCTTCTCCTCAGAGTTCAGCTGCTCATCTGAAAACACACATACACATTAAAATAAGAATTAAATAATAATACAATAATATTATAACTTTAAAAATACTTGCATTACAGTGTCACCCTTGATTGCTTAGACAACGCTTCATGTTGTACTGCTACAGGAAAATAATCAGTGACCGCATGGTGTCTATAACAGCATGTCCTGGAGTCTTTTTTTCATCTTATAGTGCAGCAATTTTTCAATTATTGCATTTATTTAAATTGTTAAAGGTCTCATATTTGACTATTTCTTTCTTTAGTTTACACGGGTCTCTGAGCTCCCTTAAAGTGTGAGTATCAATGCTCAAGCTGAAATACCCCTCCGATAATGTGTTGTTGTTGTTTTTTCAAATACCTGAAACTCCTTCTCAATTCAATTTCAGTGTTTATGTAAATGAGTTCCTGCTATGCCACGCCCCTCCAGAGAACTGAAGAGCTGAGCAACGATCCGGGGGCGGGGCTCTTCTTATATGAGGTCACAGATTTACAGGAGATAAATCTAAAAAAATTTCCCCTCAAGTCTGTTTGTGATTGCACATTGGAGATCCATCTGTTTAAACATGACTAAGAAATAATTTTTGTATTAAAAGGTATTTAATAATATATTTAATGTTATGGAACAATCATACAATAACTTCTGTATGAATGAACTGAAATTGTTTTAAGAATGCTATTAATTCAAAGCCATTAACTTAAAGATGCTTTAGCATATAATGTGAATACAATTGGTATAGATAGATAGATAGATAGATAGATAGATAGATAGATAGATAGATAGATATTTATTCCCTTTATTAGTTATTAGTTCATTATTACCTTATCTGCCCTGGCATTCTGAAGGAAAATAAGGGGAATGAAGTAAGAAAGTAAGGAAAGGCAAGGAAAGAAAAAAAATGAAGGACAGGAAGAATGAATCAATAAAAAAAGAAAAAAGAAAGATGGAATGGAATGAGAGGAGGAAGGAAATAAGCCAGAAATGAAATATAGAAAGATGGAAAGGAAGGAAAACGGACCTATAATCTTGTGGACTTTATAAGTCATTATAACTTCAGGTCTAATCTGTTTGCATATTTGTATTTGATTGTAAACTTTAAGACTTCTTGCTCTTAAACTTATTTATCAACATCATTCTTTACACCGCACTGGTTTTAAGTGACACACACATCTCTCTCAGCGCTAGTAAACGAGTGTAACAGTCAGGAGTTACTGAAGTTGCTGTATCACTGTGTAGTTATTACAATAGATCATTATGAAAACAGTATCCTGTTACTCCTAATCAATTACATACAAAACAATGTAATGTGAATAAACACTGGGAATTAAACTGAGCAGTTTTCCCAGCTGTAATGTTGAGATCCATAACACGTACTGAAGGACGATAAAAACTGTACCTGAGTTACACCTGAGTGGAAAATGTGATATATTAATCATCTAGAAATATAAATATGCATGTGACTTTAAGTACTTATTACAATATATCCTAATAGTTAAAACCATTAAAAAAAAGTTTTATTTTGTAGCATTCGTCATATAAAATTGAACACTTCTTCTTTTACTTAATTCCATTTCCAATTAAAATTATTACTTTATCATTACTACATTTTTATTTATACCTTCAAATGACTCGTTATGAATCCAGGACGTCTCTTTCTCTCTCAGTCACTCACAGAACGCTACACGCTACACGTCAACAGACTAAACGCTCATGCATTTTATTCACATTTCAGTTTACACTATAAAACCATCATCGTAGACAAAACTATAAAGAATCATACCAGGTCCTTCATTTCCCCTCTAATACTTTTTCATCCGTCAGTGCGTTTAAAACTGACTTCTTTTCCAGGTTCTCTTGAGGACATTGTCTGTCTTTTAATTAAGAAAAATTTCGTCACATCATTACAGTATCATTTCTCAGTACTTGTTTCCACATCTGGTTGAAATTGGGAAAAAAAGCGAAGGAAAAAATTAGATAAAAACAAACTTCTTAATACATTTTAAATGACCTTCTGGATCCTGTTACATTAACACAGAGCTGGTAAGGACCTTGATTTCCATGTAAAATTAAAACTTAAATTTTACTTTTAAGTTTTGTATTTTCAATTGACTGAAAACAGAAATCAAGTGGGATGTGTCTCATATTAGCTACACATTAGTTTGTTTCTTGTTCTGAGTTACTAGTAACTGCATTATAAAACAATTCTGCTAAAAAAAACACTGGATTAACTTTAACTGGTATGTGTGAATAAGGCTGTGTGTAAGTTCTAAGGGGAAATGATGCATCAAGTACAAGTAGAATTATTAAATGTACTGTATGAGAGAGCGACAGATAGAGAGAGAGAGAGAGAGAGTTTCTTGCAAAAGTGGAAAAAGTACAAATAGTCACATATAAGCACCTAAAAATATGATTAAATATAAGTAAATAAGTTAAAAAACAAATTCATAGTAGTTTACTATAATCGTACCACGCAGCCCTAATGATTGTGTTTTAATGGTTTGTTCTAAACACCAGTATAAGTACACACTGATCAGCCATATCATTGCTAGATGTTCAGGTTCAGGGTTCATTTGGGGTCGTTTTCTAAGCGACATGGAGGAAGGATACAAACGGCAGGTCATGCAAGTCAAACGATTTAAATTTTAATGTGAATTTTAAATGATTATTGAATCAGTGTGTCATTTTAAACACTACAAAAGCAGAAGATGAGTACACTCATAAAGAACAAACACTTCATCAAACACACTGAAGGACGTTTTGTTCCTTTCTCCAGATGTAAGGCTGTAACATTAATACCATTAATTTTTGGTTTTGTGTTCCCGTTTGACCACCAGGGCGGCTCTGAGCCCTTAGGGTGTGGTTCCGCAGGGCCTCTGGGGGTGTGCTGTGGTGTCTGGCACCAGGACATTAGCAGCAGAATCTTTGGGATCTGGGGCTGTCTGGAGACTGGGTTGGCAGTCTTGGGCTGTTTGCCTGCTGGGCCCCGTGTGCTGTCGGCTGTGGTGCACTGGGTGTTCTGGTGCCTTTCAATCAGGCAAACATTGACTTTTTACAGCGATTTGTGCTACATTGGCTTTTCTGAGGGATCAGACTAGACAGGCTTGCCTTTGGTCCCTGTGGGTGACCTTTGGGTGCCCGTGATGCGGTCACCTGTTTTTCTGGTGTATAATTTATAATCAGTGTTGATCAGTTCACCTGGCGGTTGTGTTGTGGCTGATCGATGTACATAAAAGCTTATGCATTTAAAATACAAACTAAACTACATTCAAAACTCAACATCACCATAATTGTCACCAAAACTCTCAGATGGAGTTTGAACGAGAAATCATTTTTAAATGAAGAAATCAGAAATATTACTATTGTGTAAAAGATGTAAATACATACAAAGTTAGTGTTTAAGCTTTACATTTACTATACCATAAATAAAGTGCTGATTTAGTGTCCTGATGCTTTTACTTTCAGTATCAGTGCTACGTAGATGTTTAGGTTCAGGGTTCATTTGGGGTAATTTTCTAAGCGACATGGAGGAAGGATATAAATGGCAGGTCATGCAAGTCACACGATTTAATGATGATTGAATCAGTGTGTCATTTTAAACACAAAAAAGCAGAAGATGAGTACACTCATAAAGACCAAACACTTCATCATAACACCCTGAAGGACGTTTTGTTCCTTTCTCCAGATGTAAGGCTGTAAATCCTAGTTTAGGACAACGCATTTGTGCTCATTTCTTTGACTTCTGTTGTTTCAATGAATCAGCAGATCTGGAGCTGAGTGCAAAGAAAGAGGGAAAGAAAGAGGGAATAAGGGAAAAGAGAGAATGGGATAAAATAATAAGAAGAAGGAAATTAGGGATAAAAAAATAGGAAAATGAAAAATGAGCAGAAGGAAAGATTTTTTATTTTCTTTCGGCCCATCAAGGAGTCGCCATAGTGCACCATCTGATTCGCACCATCTGATTCGCACCATCTGATTCGCACACAACTTGGCACAGGTTTTACACTGGATGCCCTTCCTGATGCAACCCTCCCATTTCTCTAACCGGCCAAGCAGGAGGAAAGATGGAATGAGAAAAAAGAGAATAGAAAGAAGGAATAGGAAGAATTGAAGACAAAAGAAGAAAGATAGAATGAAAAGAAAAGAGTAAGAAAGAAAGAAAGATGGAATAAGCAGAAAGAAATGGAATAAAAATATCTCAATGAGAGGAAAAGAACATAAAATAAAAAAGGGAATGAAAGAAAACAAGGAAATGAGAAAGAAATGAGTGGAAACAAATTTCATTCTTTGTAACTGAGGTTATTAAGTTAAAATGTATTTTGTTTCATTTTATTTAACTATAATGAAGGAAGAAACACTAAACCCAAACAAAATGTGAAGCGCTGATTCGCTGCACTATAAGCCTGTAAATCATTCTGTAACCAATATGTAAAACATTTTTTCAGGTTTTTTGTATCTTGACAAAAGCGTTTTCTTCTGTTGTTTTATGGAGTCACTCGATGCTCGCTGTTTTTCAAGAAAGATTCAATCCTCCAACACTACTGCCCTATTAGTATCAGGAGTGAGATAAGAGTAAAGAACATGTACAGTAGAGTCTTGACTTCTTTCACTTCACACTAAATTGCTGTTTTTCTTTTTTTTTTTTTTTTTAAACATTTACGTGGTTAGAGTAGAACACTGAGTTGGTTTACAATAAAATACCAGGAAGCAGAAAGCATGGTGAAATTGATCTGCGATTTTAACAAGGAGACAGACTGGACAAGATCCTGGTTGTCCTGATTTTGGAAATTTAAAGTGAAGTTTATACGCTTTAGGGACGTCAAGCGGAGACTCTGGGACTCAGTGGTTAAAGATACAGATCAGAAAGTTTCAATTCTCACTTGTCATGAAAATCTCTTAGGATAAATGAGCAAATCTGGTGGATAATATTTATCTGTATATACAGTACAAGATGTGAAAGTATACAACTGTTCTTCATTACAGAAACCAGGATGTGTAGGAAAACTAGCATTGTGCATCTCAACATTTTGTTAGAATGCTGAACTTACAGTACCTCGTCCTGCTTTGATGACCCGAAGGAAAAAAAATCATTGCTGATGTCTTAGGTGTGAATGCAGATGTGATATTAAAGCTTACCTGGCAGTGTTTACTGGATTCTTGTTTCTGTTTGCATGTGTCTAAATTTCTCTAAATGGTCATCTGTAATCCTACAATCTGTATTTTAGTATTTTTTTAAGTATCAGAGTTGCAAAGATAACTTTTAAATATGTTGCATATAACTATAATTATGTTTTTTTTTTTTTTTTTTTTTACAACTGAATGCTGTAAAGTTTACTTTTTTTTTGTTTTGTTGTGTATGCTTGTTTTAATTCATAACTGTAGAACACAACATCCATCCATTATAATGAGTGCAATATTCATATTGTCAATTTATTTCACTTTTTTTTTCAAAATATTTATTACTTTATTACTTACTGTACATGACAGCTATAGAGAAACGGCTTTAAACTTTACAGTTTTTCAGGTCCTGCATGTTATGAGCCTCGCATGAGTTACAAGCACAAGCACTTCACTTACATATAGTTATTTGAGTACTTTTATTAAATTTCAACACTTTCGTTAAAGATTTATCTGTGAATTTAAAGCAATAAAGATGTTGCAGATTGTGAGGCCGTTTGTAAATCAGGTGACTCACGTGGGAACCTGTGGTCTGAGTTTTCTAAGGATTTTATCAAAACACAGATCCAAATGTAAACACACCCCTACTGCTCTGTTTCATTTATTCTGGTCGTGCTTTGTTTTAGAGTCGTATCAAGTATCCGTATATGAAGCACATTCACAAACGCCAAATGTATAATCAGCTCCTGATCCCTGAGTTGGCCTCCGCACAGTCTGCACAGTACAAAAGTGTTTATGATTTGACAGAAAATATCATATCGCGATTCTCAAAAGATATTTTGCTACATGGTACATTGCTAAAATAGTGTGCTGACAGTGTTAGCAAAACTATTGTACGTTTTAAAATGTAATTGTGTCATTTATCTACAGAAACTTTTACAATAATAAATAAATAAATATGTGTAAAAACCGTCCCTATTTCATTGATATAGTTATAAAACACTGTCATTTAAATTACTGTTGCAATATATCAGAAAAGTCTTCATTGTGATATAATGTATCGCAGTATTGATGTATTCTCGTCATATTGATATCGCTCAGCCCTATCCTGCCTCATTCAGGTCACACTCAGACTTCATCATCATCATCCTCATCTCCTCACACCTGCAGTGTGCACTAAAGAAGAAAAAAAGATCTACATTCACATTCAAGCCTTTTCTTTACAATCTGGAGAGATTTAAATATAATTTAAATGGTAGCGATTTCTTTACTGCTTGAGCGCTGTTTATTTCATACGTGGACGTCCTGGCCATGTGTCTCCGCTTCAAACCTTAAAGTATCGCCTCTCACAGCTTTCTGCAAACAGTTCTGTTATCTGTACAATTCGTTTACATGCTGTGATTTGTTTTTGTCTTCACACCATCATTTGATTTACTCGCGTTGGTCGTTTTGACTATGTATTCTTATTTCTATCCAAATGATTAAACAGAAAAACAAAACGTGTTCTAATGTGACTAAATTGAAGTGACTGAAGTACAGTCGACCTTGTTTTATGCTTTGTTTTTTTAAATAGAGTAAATAGACAGAAACATACACTGCTCATTATTGAATTTATCTACAGAAATATTTCACTTGTATATTCTCATTAAGACAGAAAAATCTTAATGAGACAAAACAAAATGTTAATGTTTTTAAAAAATTTACTTTCAGTTTTAAGAGTAGACTTACTAAATTACCCAAAGTTTTTATTACCCAGAAGTTATTTAAATTTATTTATTTCCCAATTTGACGTTATTATACTTATCATCAGCATGTGCATTATTTGTATTTTTATTGATTTTTTTTTATTCATTTGTGACACATTGGCTTTGTGACACAAGTACTTACCTTTTTATATGAATGCCATAAAAAAAGAATTTGTAATGCATCTTTATAAAATGAGAACCATTTTTTAAATGCAAATCATGAATTGCGATTACAATTTTTGCTTTTGCTTATATATTTTTTTAAATATTATTCTTCCTTACAAAAGCGTATTGAGGGAGAGAGAGAGAGAGAGAGAGAGAGGTCTTTAATTTAGCACTTATTATATTTTGTTCATTCATCCTGAGAAAGAAAGAGAAAGAACTGGTACAATTATCATGTATAATCTGTGCTACATTTTGTTTATTATATGAATATTATGTATTTATAATCACTTTCTTCCTTCCTTAGTTTTCTTCCTTTCTATGATTTATTTCTTTCAGCGTTGCTAAGTACAACTCTCGCATATATAAATACAAAACACACACTTTTGGAAAGAAAACACACTCCGCGGTTCTGATTTCCATGAAGTGTGTGGTGAAGGCTGTGTTAGTGTAAGAACATGTCTGAGCACAGGAGGTTTTGAACTCCTTCCTTAGGTTTTGATGAACAACACATTCATATTTTTAGATTTGTGCAGGTCTCTGATAGGAAATAAGTGTGTGTGTTTGTGTGTGTGTGTGTGTTGTGTGTGTGTGTGTCAGATAGTAAGACATAATTTTCACAAGTGCCACTTTATCTTTGACTGCAGAGCTAAATGTCTGTATCATTTTATTTATATACGTTTATTTACTATTTCTTGTTTTATACTTTTTTTTATCTATCTACTCCTGTTCTTTTCCTGTCATATTTTTGAGCTTAAGCAATACAAATGGTAATATCTGTCATGTCAACAAAATACCTTTGGATATTAAATCTTAAATCTATATAGAGAGAGACTCCTTGATCCATCTATCTATTTAGCCAAATTGACAAATAATGAAAAATTCTGAATAATTTTAGGAGAAGGCCCCACGCCTGACA
Source organism: Clarias buthupogon (assembly GCA_030014345.1). NCBI lineage: Eukaryota > Metazoa > Chordata > Actinopteri > Siluriformes > Clariidae > Clarias > Clarias buthupogon. The sequence goes on from JAQMYK010000003.1 coordinate 2,187,938, forward strand.
CAGCGTGCATCCCCCCCCCCCCCCCCCACACACACCCTGAATATCCTTAACACCAACTAGTCAGAATTAAACATTGCTCCTATTCAGTTACTGATTGTTGATGCGTTACCCACCATGTTTTTCCTTCATATTTAATATGTTTATAATGCTATTTAAAATGTAATCTACCATCTGTAATTGTTTTGGCAGTGATGTGTGTGTGTGTGTTTTTTTATAACATTCATGCCAATGAAGCACTGCTGAACTGAACTGAAGAGAGAGAGAGAGAGAGAGAGAGAGAGAGAGAGAGAGAGACTCTTTGATCTATCCACTATCTATCCAAACTGACAGATGAAAAACTCTCAGTGAAAAACTGAGAATAGTTTTAGGAGAACGCCCCACTGCTGATAATATATTCTTAACCCTAACTAGTCAGAATTTAACATTGCTACTGTTGATGTATTGTATTAATAAACAGTATGTTTTGTATGTGTCGTTGTTGTTAATACTAATGCTTTTTATTGTTGTTGTCTGTAGTTGTTATTACTGTTTACCCACTATGTTCTTTTTCTTTCATATAATCTACCAATTTTAACTGCTTTGGAAACAATGTTTTTTTTTTTTTTTTTTTTTTTACATTCATGCCAATAAAGCCCTAATGAACTAGTCAGAACCCTAACTGATCAGAATTCAACACTACTGTTCAGTTACTGATACTTTTTTGTTGTTGTTATTCTTGTTGTTATTGTTTATCCGCTTTGTTTTTCTTTCACATTTAATATATTTTTTAATTTATAGCCATAATTGCTTTGGCAGCAATGTAATTTTTTTTTAAACATTAAGTCCAGTAAAGCCCTGTATAACAGAACCGAGCAGAACCGAGACTCTTACTGTCTTGCTGCGCCGTGTCGCTGCCGCTGGTCAGCCCCGGGGACTCCAGGCTTCCTGTTCCCGCCTCCGCGCTGCTCTCCTCGGCCTGCGCTCCGGCCATCTCCCGCGCGTCCTCCAGGTCCAGCAAGTGGCTCACGGAAAAATTCTTCTTGCCGTGTAAATGCTCCAGATTGATCGCTCTGTCCATCACATGCGCTGCATAACCAGAACTCATGACTCAACAACAGGCTGCAGGGCGGAAATGAAGTGCGCACAGCCTCCGGGAGCGCATGGACCTCTCTCTCTCTCTCTCTCTCTCTCTGTCTCTGTCTGTCTCTCTCAGGGAGCTGGGGAGAGACTCAGGACTAACACTTTTATCTCTCTCTCTCTCTCTCTCTCTCTGTCGTGTCTCCTGTCTTCTCTCAGATCCGAAACCTGCTCATGAATCCGGTTCTGTCTTCTCCGGACAATTCCAGATGTTCAGTTCTCCGGGTCAGGGCGCGCGCTCCCGCTCCGGGTTCTTCAACATCTGTCAGAAAGTTTCGCGCGTCTCCGAGAGTCAGCACTGATGAGCCCTGATGATGATGATGATCTCCACACACACACACACACACACACACACACAAACCATACAACACACACCACACTCCACACACACACTCTCTCTCTATCTCTCTCTGTCTCAGTGCACTCTGCTCGGCGGCTGGAGAGTGAATGAGTCTCGGCTTGACGGACAGACGGATGAGGAGCCTTAATTACGTGGCAAAGTCGTGTGTTCGTAGTTTCTGACGTTTTGCAGAGAGCGCAGACGTTTCCCCACCCCGTAATGCGCGCGCACGTACGCACACACACACACACACACACACACACAGACGAGAACTTCCGCTTTTTCTTTTATTTTTGTTTCAATTATCCCCCCCAGAGAGAGAGAGAGAGAGAGAGAGATTAGTTCTGTTTCATTTGTTTAAAAAACAAACTTTGATCACGATTAATATACGATTAATCACGCAGCCTGTTATACAGCAGCCTTCAGTTCTGACAGTAAAGTTTCAATATGCTTAAAAAGAAAGAAAGAAAAGAAAGAAAGAGAGCAGGGGTAAAGGCAGAATAGAAAGAAGGAAAGCAAAACTTAACCACTAATAAAAAAGTAACAAGAGAAATGACAAAAGAGAAAAGGAGGGTAAGACTGGAGAAAAAGAAGGCAAAAAACAAAGAAGAAGAGAAAAGGAAGAAAATTAAGAAAAAGAAAGTGGATAAACAGTAGAAAAAGGAAGACATAAGGAAAGGCGGAATAGAAGGAAGGAAAGAATGAAATGGATAACAATTTTTTTTTTTTTACGAGTCGTTCATGTATGCTTGATTTTCACGTGCAATTTTAGGTGTACGATGTATGTGTCTGTGTGTGTGTGTGAGAGAGAGAGAGAGAGAGAGAGAGAGAGACTGTTCACACAGATGTGATTTAATAATGTAGCAGATAATTGAGTAATGCAGGTGATAATTAGAATAATAAAGAGAATAATAAGCTAAATAGGAAAATTAATTAAATACCCAATTGACGCGTCGGTGTTCAGCAAGCTCATTGGACCGTGTAGTTAAATTTGTACAAGGTGTTAATTTAAGCACAACAGCTAATTTAGCAAAATAAACAAACGAACAAATAAAAAAAATAAAATAAATAAATAAATAAATAGCTAGCCCTAGTGTGAGTAATTAACGCGTTATTTAATATCAGTAAATGTTTGATGCTGATTATAAAGTTAATGCGACAATGTGTTTAATTTGAGCTTTATGTCAGTGATGTACAGGAGGTGTTAATTCACCACAGAGAGGATGTTAAACAGATGTTTGTATAGCAATGCATAATAGCATAATTGTCATTAATTTAACACAAATGTTGCCCAATGAATAAATGCGTCAGTGTTAAGCGGGCCTCTACGAAATGTAGATGTGTTTAACATTGCGTGTTTGAAATTGTCCAGGGTGTTAATTCAATACAAAATTATGAAATTATTTAATCGACGATGTGTTTAATGTTGGTGTTAATTCAGTAAAGTGTAAGCGTCACTTCAGCACAGCTGGAAATGTTTAACAGATGTCCACCGAAGAAATCAATTCAACTGTCAATACTTTAATACAAATATATCATATTTAGCCAAATGAATTACGCCGTTGTTAAGTGAGCTATTTGGAGAATGTATGTGTGTTTAACATTGTACAATTTGCTAAAAATGAAACCCTGGTCTGAGTAATTTACCTGTTACTTAATTACGTGTTTTGAGAGGTAGGTCTTAACTGAGTAGTGTAGATGTTAAGTGATCACAGTGGGGGTGTTTAACAGATTAGTCATCCCTTATTGGGTCATTAATGTCGTCGTCGTTGTTTTTGCTGTTAGAAAACGATTCCTAATTGTGTGTGTGTGTGTGTGTGTGTGTGTGTGTGTATGTGAGTGTATTTTGCTGGTGGGATAAAATAAATAAATAAATAACATAGTGTGAGTAATTAACGTGTTATTTAGTAATTGTAAACGTTTTCTGCTGATTATAAAGTTAATGCGACAATGTGTTTAATGTGGGCTTTAGGTCAGTGATGTACAGTAGGTGTTAATTTAGCACAGAGAGGATGTTAAACAGATGTTCTGTAAAGGAATGTAACCACAATTGTCATTAATCTAACACAAATGTTGCCTAATGAATGAATGCGTCGGTGTAAAGGAGCTATTTCGACAATATGTATAACTCAATTTCATGCTGTTCCTTGCACAATTACAAAGTTATTTGCACAATTACTACAATTTGCACTCTTGTCACGTTGCCACACATAAAATTGCACATCAAGGTTGCACTGTAATTAACTTCACTTATTAGTTCTTTTTTTTTTTTCTTGTGATTTATGTGCTTTATTTATATGCTTATTATATATCTAGCAGTTATTTGTCCCTAGCAATGCACTTTAACTTCAGGTCAGTTCTCACACCCTGTGTATACTGACCATATGTAAAATATACAGTGTGCAATCACATCTACAAGCTGAAGTTCCTTCGATATCTATCTATCTATCTATCTATCTATCTATCTATCTATCTATCTATCTATCTATCTATCTATCTATCTATCTAT